>SDVV010016900.1:0-14118 GCA_016164225.1 Gammarus roeselii | reverse complement strand
CCCACATCACGTGCTCAAGTGTCGGCAATCGAAGCTCCCTGAAAATTCATGAAAAAATGTTAGGCGTAACGGAAGCGAACTGTAGGCGGAGGTTGACTGACAGATGTAGGTCTCACTGTCATTTGGTATAAGTTTTAAAGCTAACTTAGCATTTAATCAAATCCAAGCTTCCATTGACACGTCATGATTTCTATTTCACGAACAAAAATGTTTATTCAAGGTACGAGATGTTACTTATTTTTAAAAATAAAAAATATGACAAAAAACTAAGCTGTTCACCTCTCAATCATATTAAAATATGTAAATCATAAAAATTTATCAATATATGTTCACTAGTGCAAGTTAATGCAAGGCGTTCGAATGACCCATCAATATTATGACAAGCATCTGTTGGAGAAAGTCTTGAAGGGCCAGCAGAGAGCCTTCTTTTGTGCTAGAACGGACTTATCTTCCAGCCCACGTCCCAATACGGCGGGAGGCCTGCATTCATAATGTGGTTGTCTTTGTATAGCATCTTGTGGATCAATGAAGGCAACCAGCGGAGGAAGATCTATTTCAGGTCCCTGCTTCTCTGCCGATATATGAAGAGCAACCGAGGAGACGAAGTCAATGCTAAGTTGCTCCTGCAAATGACTGGTTGCTGGACCTCGCGAGCTCATCTTAGGCTTGATTATCCGCCGGCTTGCGTGAAAACGTTCACTGGGTGAGTGGTAAAGCAACAGACGTTGGAAAAGATACTTCTAAAAACATCCTATGCAAAGTAAAAGTTTATCGACATCTGGAATCAAAAGAGTAACACGTAATGTAGTTCTGTTTCAATAATTGGTTGAATGCAATCATTGTGAATTAAGTTTTGTTTCCTTTCAATCATTCGGGAACACGAACGGGGAGCAGGCAGTGTATGGAAACCAGCCGCATAGTGTTGCTTTCATCCGCCTAACATTCATGTGGCGAACCCGGTACTCGCAACCTTCGAGGGACGCCACGCTCCAGCTGACGCCCTTAGAGGTGAATTGAATTGGCATCATTGAATGCTAATTGCTAACCATTCATGTATTGCTCGGTTTGTGACTAGTACTCGTTTCGAAAAGTCGATCATTTGTGGCAGACGGGAACTTTTTAGGATGTTTGGGTACCTAACCATTTTCGATAGCGACGTTGCCTACAAATAATTTTGATCTGTCCTGAAACTAGTATGAAACATATTCGCCTTGTGAACTATTATTTTGAAATAAATACAAACTGACAAACTTTTCCCTTTGTTGACATTTTTCTAAATCAGTTTCTCGAACGAATCAGATCTCAAAAGTTATGTCGAGCATCCACGCGGCCTGTCATGAATGTCCTCGTCATCGGAGGGCAATCCACAGATTCCACTGACCTAAATGGACCTTTATTATTATAACTATTAACAATAACTCACAATCGTGTTCCGGGGTTATGTAATACGTACGTGTTCCAAAATACAATTAAGGTCAAATGAAATGAACAGATACAATTCTATTGTCGAGGCTATTCTCATGTGAAACTCCGCGAAATAGAGTAGTTGCTTGCAATTATTTTGACGTCATTCAAACTTTGGATATGCAAAAGAATTGTAACGACAAATTCTGACATTAATTCTTAGTGTGCAAAGGAAGTGGCTGAGGGATACTTTGTCATAACTGCGCCAATAGTAGTGTATATAACGTCCAAACGCGCTTTAGTGAAGGATTATAGATAGGGATAAAAGAGTTACTTTTGGTGGGTGGGGTAGGGTGCGGTGCATGCAACCTTGACTCATCGAGCGTATGGGGGTTCGCGCAGAAATGGGGGAGGGCGGGAGCGGAGGGTACCGGAACTGGTTTGACGCGGAAGAAGCGGCCAGACGGAGGGAGGGGGGGAGACCGAGAGGGGGGACGGAAGGGGAAACAGCGGGATGGAAGCAGGCTTGCGGCCTTGATTGGCAAGGTTAATGTTATGAACATTTTATTTTGCACAGTATTTATGATCTTCATTGTATTTATATATATATGTTTTTTCTTCTTTAGATGGTTGTAGTGGACTATAATTGGTCACTAACTGTTGCTCGTTATATATATTTATTCGGTTCTGGTAGGATTAGTGTTATGCCAAATTTTCTGGAGGGGGGTAATGATACGGTAGAGAAACCCCCCTAGGTAGAAAGTTGGATGTGCTCCTAGAAGATTATATGAGTTTGCTCTTACCTGTTCCTTGTCTTATAAATTTGTTTCCGTGGCACGCTTGCTACGTTGTGAGTGTATGTATCGTTATATATTTATGAAATGGATTATAATTCTATATTTTTTTTTGTGAACATATACGTGTGTTTTCTTATCTAGTTGTGGTATAATTGACTCAATCGATGCTTGATTGGTGGGTTCGTAGCGGTGAGGGCTTGGAATATTTTTATATGTTTTGTTCATTTATCACTATACATTCTTTTATAGGATTAGTGTGGTAGGCATGTCTTATAACTCAATTTGCAGCCTTAGTGTGCGAACGGCTCTGTTTGTACCAGCCTGAAGGTAGGATTGCAGGCAAGATTCTGTGTTTCCCATCTATTTATTTCATATGTATATATTACCTATAGGAATAGTATGGATTATTTGTATGATTATTGGCGAGATGGAGTATGTATTGTGGGATGATGCAGCACCTACGGTCGAGAATCTATCTACCCCATATTGCATTATCCAGTTATGAAACATTTATATCAGTGTTCCATTGACGCGATTTTCCCATAGCGAAAATACCTGAACGATATGGATTTAGTGTGAATTAAAATATTATGTTATATATACTTAGTAATGAGCGATTGATTTATGTTGAATTTGCGCAGTTTTTGGAATTTCGATCAGTTAACTCATACAGTTTTAGGCATTTTAGTGTATTTTAGGCATGCAACTTCCACATTATTTCAGGCATAATGGGGTCGGTTGTTGCATCGTTGTGGTAGTTTTATATGTATACATGACACATCTGTTACGATTAAACCGTGGTTACTTTAGTTGAAGAGATGTTAATTCAACCCTGTTATGGACTGAAGTTGAGGCTAATTTCATTATATTTTGTATGTACAATACCGTATTTACTATAGGATTCAGTTACGTCGCCTGCATGTCTTGGTATCTTATACACATTTCTTGTTTGTTTGGTTAAATGATAATTCATTCTCATTCATCACGTTTTTAATGTATGTTTTGGGTATGGTAAAGTAATCTTCTTGCTTTGTTTTATCTCGTGAGATTCAGTATAGGTCTTTCAGTTTTGAATGTTCTCTGTTGAATTTCCACCTTCAATGCAATTTGTTTATTATTTATACAATATCAGGATATATTACGTATGTTGCTACATTATAGAACATTATTTCAGGTCTAGTTTAGGTACATATTGTTCATTTTAGTGTTTTATATATCTTCTTTCATCCTGATACAATATTTGACGTAGTCATTATAGATATAGAACAGACGATTTATTACAAACATGGTCTTGCTGTTAGGGTATTGTATATTTATTGTACGTTCATTCTTCAATATTAAGGAGGAGTTAGAGAATCCCCTAGGCAAAAGCTCATTCTGTGTAAATGGACCATTTTATGAGGATGGATACCATAATGTAGTACAATTTTTATGTGAATTATAGCAGAGTAGAGAACCTTATTTAGCTATTTATATATTTATTGTTGATGTTATGTTTTTCTTTCCACGAGAATCATAGGAATGTATGTTCAAGAGGTGTAAGTCCGTACTGCATCTTTGTGGAATTTTCGTCATTGATCCCTAGCAAATATGTAGTTTACCGTTTAGATGATAATTTACTGGATGGATTGGTCCTAGTGTAGAGGTGATTTATACTCTTTGAATGTCATTTTTGGAGTTCATCTATGTTCAACGTGAATTATGTACGTTCTTGTAAACGTCGATCTTGAGTTTCATGGTTTGTTAGTGAGGTTATGCGACAAGCTACTCATCGTTATAGTGTTTTACTTAAGTCATCAGTAATCAGAAACCCAGCTTTTTATGGCCACACACTCTCTGAGACTCATTCGTGACCACTGTACAAGTGTCTAGATTTTGATTATGTCCAGGATGTATCTTTGTTCGAGGCTGTTCAGAGACGATGGGTTAACAGATGCGAGGTACGTCTGTGGCATCGTATCATGACTGTGTGTTACCTCTAAATTTGTTATATATCAGTGGTAGATTTCTGAGAAGTGACCTAGTAAAGCATTATAGAGTTCATTTACACGTTACACATTAATTTACACATTAACTCAGCGTAAAATGTCAGTTATTTTCAGTACGGCTGATATGTTAAGATACGATCTTAGTCATGAACCAGATCACGTCGGATATTGGAGTAGGCTTCATCATCTGGAAGCGGTAGGATATACCGTACATAATAGTTAATCGTTGTTGCTTAAGGAATCTTATTTAGCTATTTTTTAGATGTTGGTGTACATTTTGATTTGATATCATAGGAATATATCTGTATTCGATATAAATTTGCCTATTTTCACGGGATGTTGGGTATAAAATACGCTTTTTTGGATGTAATGCTTCAAAAATTTGGTGTGTTTCCCCTCTCGACATTGGATTTTAGTCCGGTTCCATATTGCCTAGGAGAACTATTCTACCGGATTTGTGTTGAGTGTTAGCGTTGAAATTCTTCAATAATTGAATGTACATCTCAATTATGTTATCCAATCGCAGGTCTTTGCTAGATGCTTATTTCCGCAAGTCATACTTTCATAAATGATTGTATGACGTTTGCAGTTTAGACACTTAAAAGTCTTTGATTGATTCAGGCTTTTGTTATGAGACTGCGTTCCCATTCACAATATTTGACTTTTTCGACCATTCACCAGATCCATTTTAACATTTTTCACTGAATGTATGTAATGATGGCCATAATGCTAACTCATTCTAACCTAAAATTACCAAGGATTGTATATTTTTCCCCGTTTCATACTTATGTTATTTTTTTTCCCGTTGACTTAACCTGCATCCTTATCAAATCTATCCACTTGACTCTGTAGTTTTACCAATCTTCAGCAGATTGTGTGCCTACATTTATATTTATATTTTTTCACTTCGCTTTTTACATGTCCAGTAATATCGACCAGTCTCGAGTAATGTTAGGTCATCGCTCGTTTGTGGACTTTCGTGTTCAAAACGTTTATGTGAGCTTACATCATACGTTAGTGAGTGTTACGAATGTTAAAGCGTTAGCAAGATTTATGTACGGTTTTACTGTTGGAATATGATTTTTTGTAGTGTTGGATGTGCTGCTCCTACCATTTTCGTCTATTATATCAAATATTGAATATATTTATTTATTATTTGCTTTTATGTTCCACCGGAATCCCAACGCGAAGTTAATGCAGACTCCCCCGTAGGACGGTCAAATATTGAATAAATCCGCTCTAACAATTTTTCATACAGATCTGCATTCTAATGTTCGCAATCCACCAGATCTAGGATATCTAGGTACATAATTAGCGAAATATATATCAATGTACGATAACATAGATCAAATATCGATGAATGCAAAAAGGGTTGCCATACAATGACGAATACATCGTTACCTAGGCAACCTAACCTATTCTATCCAATAGTTATGTAGTTTCATTCAAGGTTGATGCTTATGTATGATATTGATATGTATGAATCGCTCCACTAGGGCTGTATATTTATCATATCAGAAGCAGTTGAATACATTTCTTCAATTTGATCCAGCAAAAAATATTCTGCAGATGTTTAGACTCCAGATTTTTTTATCGATATCTCTGTTATATGATTGAATGAGACTCAACAAGTAGGTTCCACAGGAAAAAAATCACTTCATTTGTTACATTTTTACTGTGGGTTAGTTGTACGCGATATTAGGTTCAAAGATCTAGTCATCCTAACCAACTTAACCAATAATTATATTTTTTTTCATTCAACTTTGATAGTTATGCATGGTATGCAGTTATTGATATATACATATGAACCCTCCCACACGGCTCCTTTTTACGTAGTTTTTTCAATCTCAAACACCATGGACACACATGAACACTTTTGTACGCATTTACATGGTCGTTACCGTCACTGTGTCGGCACATGTATCGGCACATGTGTCCGTACAACGCAGATATGCAGCGTCGTTAGCGTCACTGTGTCGGCACATGTATCGGCACATGTGTCGGTACAACGCATATATGCAGCGTCGTTAGCGTCACTATATCGGCACATGTGTCGGCACCATGTAGGAATTTACACACATTTTGCAAAAGAACTACCATACACTGCCGGATGCATTAATACCTTTCCAAACTACCATATTTTTTCAGTCGATTTTTTCATGCATGCATACGATTTTTCAGTGTTCTAGGATTTATGCATAACGAATAGCTCCACATTTTGATCTAGCCTATTCACACCCATCAAAACCTAACATAACATAACTTTATGTATGGATGTTCAGTCATTGCTATATACATATGAAGCCCTCCAAACGACTCTGAATAATACTTTAACATATATGCTATTTATTTTGTTCTCACTCTCATCCCATATAAGTTAGCAGAGAGGACCCATTTTCAATCTTAGATGGTTTGAATGTTACGGGTAATTCATATTATTTTTGATTTTTGGCACAATTCTACGTCACTTTAACATATTATTCACACCCAGCATAACCTGACCTGACCTTACGTACGGTTTTCAGTCATTGATATATACATATGAACCCCTCCATACAACTCTAAATATCACTCTAACATACATGTTATTTATTTCGTTGTCACTATCGAGTCATATATGTTACCAGAGAATCCCACATTTTCAAACTTGGATGGATTGAATGCTACAAGTATTTCAAATTTGTATTCAGTTTCATACAAACGGACACATAGTCTCACACCATGTTTTTTCTTAATTTACTTCTATATCTCCACTTAACTCTACAACCTTTGACAACTTGATCTAGATGTGTCATTCAAACCATCTAAGATTGAAAATGGGTCCTCTCTGCTAACTTATATGGGATGAGAGTGACAACAAAAAAAAACATATATTTTAAAGTATTATTTAGAGTCGTTTGGAGGGCTTCATATGTATATAGCAATGACTGAACACCCATACATGAAGTTATGTTATGTATGGTTTTGATGGGTGTGAATAGCCTAGATCAAAATGTGGAGCTATTCGTTATGTATAAATCCTAAAACACCGAAAAATCATATGCATGCATGAAAAAATCGACTGAAAAAATATGGTAGGTTGTGAAGGTATTAATGCATCCGGCAGTGTATGGTATTCCTTTTGCAAAATGTGTGTAAATTCCTACATGGTGCCGACACATGGGCCGATATAGTGACGCTAACGACGCTGCATAGATGCGTTGTACCGACACATGTGCCGATACATGTGCCGACACAGTGACGCTAACGACGCTGCATATATGCGTTGTACCGACACATGTGCCGATACATGTGCCGACACAGTGACGGTAACGACCATGTAAATGCGTACAAAAGTGTTCATGTGTGTCCGTGGTGTTTGAGATTGAAAAAAACTACGTAAAAAAGAGCTGTGTGGGAGGGTTCATATGTATATATCAATAACTGCATGCCATACATAACTATCAAAGTTGAATGAAAAAATATATAATTATTGGTTAAGTTGGTTAGGATGACTAGATCTTTGAACCTAATGTCGCGTACAACTGACCCACATTAAAAATGTATCAAATGAAGTGAATTTGTTCTTGTGGAACCTACCTGTTGAGTCTCATCCAATCATATAACAGAGATATCGATAAAAAATTCTGGAGTCTAAACATCTGCAGAAGGTTTTTTGCTGGATTAAATTGGAGAAAAATGTATTCAACTGCTTTTGATATGAAATATATACAGCCCTAGTGGAGAGATTCATACATGTCAATATCATACATAGGCATCCAACTTGATTAAAAAAACATAACTATTGGATAGAATAGGTTAAGTTTACTAGGTTTTAATGTATTCGTCATTGTATGGTAACCCTTTTTGCATTCATCGATATTTGATCTATGTTATCGTACATTGATATATATTTCGCTAATTATGTACCTTAGACATGGTTTACATCCTAGATCTTGTGGATTGCGGACATTACAATGCATATCTGTATGAAAAATTGTTAAAGTGGATTTATTCAATATTTGATATAATTGACGTAAATGGTAGGAGCAGCACATCCAACACTACAAAAAATCATATTCAACAGTAAAACCGTACATAGATCTTGTAACGCTTTAACATTCGTAACACTCGCTAACGTATGGGGTAAGCTTACATAAAGGTTTGAACACGAAAGTCCACAAGCGAGCGATGACCTAACATTACTCGAAACTGGTCGATATTACTGGACTAGTAACAAGCGAAGTGAAAAAATATAAATATAAATGTAGACACACAATCTGCTGAAGATTAGTAAAACTACAGGGTCAAGTGGATAGACTTGATAAGGATGAAGGTTAAATCAATGAAGGAAAAAAAACTAACATAAGTCTGAAACGGGGAAAAATATACAATCCTTGGTAATTTTAGGTTAGAATGAGTTAGCATTATGGCCATCATTATAGACCTTCAGTGAAAAATGTTAAAGTGGATCTGGTGAATGGTCGAAAAAGTCAAATATTGTGAATGGGAACGCAGTCTCATAACAAAAGCCTGAATTAATCAAAAACTTCTAAGTGGCTAAACTGCAAACGTCATACAAACATTTATAAATGTATGACTTGCGGGAATAAGTATCTAGCAAAGACCTGCGATTGGATAACATAATTGAGATGTACATTCAATTATTGAAGAATTTCAACGCTAACACTCAACACAAATCCGGTAGAATAGTTCTCCAAGGCAATATGGAACCGGACTAAAATCCAATGTCGAGAAGGGAAACACACCAAATTTTTGAAGCATTACATCCAAAAAAGCGTATTTCATACCCAACATCCCATGAAAATAGGTTAATTTTTATCGAATACAGATATATTCCTATGATATCAAATCAAAATGTACACCAACATCTAAAAAATAGCTAAATATGATTCCCTAAGCAACAACGATTAACTACTATATACGGTGTATCCTACCGCACCCAGATGATGAAGCCTACTCCAATATTCGACGTGATCTGGTTCATGACTAAGATCGTATAGTAACATAACAGCCGTACTGAAATAAACTGACATTTTACGCTGAGTTAATGTGCAAATGTTATTTTATACTATCATACCATTCAAATCTATAATAAATTCCCAGACCTAACTGATACTATGCCTCTGGGAGTACAAATCCAAGCCTACTGTGTCATAAAAATGAACTCTATAATGCTTTACTAGGTCACTTCTCAGCAATCTACCACTGATATATAACAAATTTAGAGGTAACACACAGTCATGATATGATGCCACAGACGTACCTCGCATCTGTTAACCCATCGTCTCTGAACAGCCTCGAACAAAGATACATCCTGGACATAATCAAAATCTAGACACATGTTCAGTGGTCATGAATGAGTCTCAGGGAGTGTGTGGCCATAAAAAGCTGGTGTTCTGATTACTGATGACTTAAGTGAAACACTACAACGATGAGTAGCTTGTCGCATAACCTCTCTAACAAACCATGAAACTCAAGATCGACGTTTACAAGAACGTACATAATTCACGTTGAACATAGATGAACTCCAAAAATGACAACCAAAGAGTATAAATCACCTCTACACTAGGACCAATCCATCCAGTAAATTATCATCTAAACGTTAAACTACACATTTGCTAGGGATCAATGACGAAAATTCCACAAAGATGCACTACGGACTTACGCCTCTTGAACATACATTCCTATGATTCTCGTGGAAAAAAAACATAACATCAACAATATATATATAAATAGCTAAATAAGGTTCTCTACTCTGCTACAATTCACATAAAAATTGTACTACATTATGGTATCCATCCTAATAAATCGGTCCATTTACACAAACAAGCATAAACTGAATGAGCTTTTGCCTAGGGGACTCTCTAACTTCTCCTAAATATTGAAGAATAGACGTTCAAAAAAAATACACAACCCTAACAGCAAGACCAAGTTTGTAACAAATCGTTTGTTCTATATCTATAATAACTACGTCAAATATTGTATCAGGATGTAAGAAGATATATAGAACACTAAACATGAACAATTTGTACCTAAATTAGACCTGAAATAATGTTCTATAATGTAGATACATACGTAATATATTCTGATATTGTATAAATAATAAACAAACTGCATTGAAGATGGAAATTCAACAGAGAACCTACAAAACCGAAAGACCTATACTAAATCTCACGAGATAAAACAAAGCAAGAAGAATAATTCTCTACCACACCCAAAACATAAATTAAAAACGTGATGAATGCGAATGAATTATCGTTTAACCAAACAAACAAGAAATGTGAATAAGATACCAAGACACGCAGGTGACGTAACTGAAACCTATAGTAAATACGATATAGTACATACAAAATATAATGAAATTAGCCTCAACTTCAGTCCATAACAGGGTTGAATTAACATCTCTTCAACTAAAGTAACCACGGTTTAATCGTAACAGATGTGTCATGTATACATATAAAACTACCACAATGATGCAACAACCGACCCCATTATGCCTGAAATAATGTGGAAGTTGCAAGCCTAAAATACACTAAAATGCCTAAAACTGTATGAGTTAACTGATCGAAATTCCAAAAACTGCGCAAATTCAACATAAATCAATCGATCATTACTAAGTATATATAACATAATATTTTAATTTACACTAAATCCATATCGTTCAGGTATTTTTGCTTTGGAACATCGCGTCAATGGAACACTGATATAAATGTTTCAAAACCGGATAATGCAATATGGGGTAGATAGATTCTCGACCGTAGGTGCTGCATCATCCCACAATACATACTTCATCTCGCCAATAATCATAATAATAATCCATACTATTCCTATAGGTAATATATACATATGAAATAAATAGATGGGAAACACAGAATCTTGCCTGCAATCCTACCTTCAGGCTGGTACAAACAAGGACGTTCGCACACTGAGGCTGCAAATTGAGTTATAAGACATGCCTACCCCACTAATCCTATAAAAGAATATATAGTGATAAATGAACAAAACATATATAAATATTCCAGGCCCCCAACGCTACGAACCCATCAATCAAGCATCGATTGAGTCAATTATACCACAACTAGATAAGAAAACACACGTATATGTTCACATACAAAATATAGAATTTTAATCCATGCATACATATATAACGATATTTACACTCACAACGTAGCAAGCGTGCCACGGCAACAAATTTAATAGACAAGGAACAGGTAAGAGCAAACTCATATAATTTTCCATTAGCACATCCAACTTTCTACCTAGGGGGTTTCTCTACCGCATCAATCCACCCCTCCAGAAAATTTGGCATAACACTAATCCTACCAGAACAGAATAAATATATATAACGAGCAATAGTTAGTGACCAATTATACTCCACTACAACCATCTAAAGAAGAAATAACATATATATAGATACAATGAAGATCATAAATACAGTACAAATTAAAATGTTCATAACATTAACCTTGCCAATCAAGGCCGCAAGCCTGCTTCCATCCCTCTGGTCCCCCTTCCGTCCCCCTCCCGGTCTCCCCCCTTACCCCCGTCTGGCCGCTTCTTCCGCGTCAAACCAGTTTCGGTACCCTCCGCTCCCGCCCTCCCCCATTTCTGCGCGAATCCCCTTACGCTCGGTGAGTCAAGGTTGCATGCACCGCGCCCTACCCCACCCACCAAAAGTAACTCTTCTATCCCTATCTATAATCCTTCACTAAAGCGCGTTTGGACGTTATTTACACTACTGCCAATGCACTTTACATTCCAAACCAGTCCATGTAATCAACCTTGGTAATTTCATTAGGTAGCTAATCAAAATTTCCTGGTGAGCTGTTTAAAAATCATTCACTGGCACGGGACGCCTTACGGCTCAAGTCACTGCTGAACGATCCGTAACAATTTACGTCGTAAATTGTACAACGAAAGCTAATTCACTGCTAGTTTGTGTAAACCTCGAGATGACGTGAATAATAAAAGAATATCGTAGGAATAAAAAGCCTGTTTATATTGGTTGTACCTCAAGGCGATTTTTATTGCAACACCATCGGCCAGGGTACTAAACGAAAATCGCGTAGCTCTGGCAGCAAATTTAGGACCGTTTTGGAGTTCAATGATTCGCTGCCGTTGTAATTTCTCGCTTGTGAATGAACGACTGATTTCGCTGCGAAATAATTGTTCTCGACAAATTCTCGAGAACTACTCTGAAGAAAGTTGAATACACTCTTTGATATAATAATTCAGACAACTTTTCAGTAAAATAAAAATGATGTCACTGTGATTACAGTTGACCTTTAAGCGTTCGCATTTTGGACAGTTAATTGATTCAATAGAAAGCTTCTAAATTAAACTGTTTCATTTCATCAATACGAGAACTTATTTTTTTATAGTTTTTACATATATTGCATTTATGATCGGGACGACGGGAAATTGGGAATGATTGCGTCTAAAAATTACCCTTTTGAATGAATCAGTGTCAAGTTAATACGACGGAAACAAATAACAATCAAATACTAACAACCTGAAACACATTTGGACAAGTTTGGAACACGTAGAAACGAAAATTAGTTTTCTAAACTGACTACTAATGCTCGTGGAAATCAATCGTTTAGTAACCTTCTCCGAACGACTAACAATATAAATTCGTATTCAAATCTTAGTGATGAGATCCACAAACGATTTCAGATGCTTGCAATAATCATTTCAATAATATACCTATTACCCAAGGTGAATCTAATTTTAGCAACAACATTCCTTCTTAATATTATTTAGATATTGTTTTTCATTTAATCTCAGCAATGAAATAATTTGTTTACCAGGGGTTTGGATTTTTTTTCTCTGCACTTTGCTATTCTTCTGAACAGTAGCAGCTTGCTGTCGAGAGTGAAAGTGGGTAATGTATAGATATTTTGTAGAGTGACACAATAGACCATCTTAATTTATTTCGAGCATGTGAGTATGCAGAATAATGAAAGTGTACGGCTTGTGGCAAATAGGGTGAGCTGAAAACGGCGTTGAAGAAGCTGCTTATTGATCTGCATGAGTCCAGATTATTGATCTGCATGATCTGCATGAGTCCAGATTATTGATCTGCTTGATCTGCATGAGTCCAGATTTTGACTTCAAGTTCATCGTTCACGGAACAATTGAACACTTACATCATGTTCAATTATTTGAAATGATTTCCGTAGTGCGGCATTATAAGGGAAAAATGTTGCATGTTTGGACAATTGTAAACATTCAATGCAATCCTCGCAGGGCACCGGCAGACGGGCTCGCCCTAATCTGTGTACCAAACGCAGGGGCTTTGTTTCTTGTCTTATCTCCATCGTTATGTCACTCCGTCACAATCGCAATAATTCAGGGGGATCCGTTGTGGCTCTTTGCGCCTATTCTGTCTTGTTATGAGTGGCTCCATCAGCGACGTGAGGTGGACTGAAGCGAACACATGTTCAATTGAACAGGCGAACAATGAACTTGGCTTGAACACATGCAAGCAAGCTGCATCATATCTGACGATGCGTGTCTGTCTGGTATAGCTTAATGACGTTTACTGCGGAACAGATTTCATTAACGAACCAGTCTAATTCTTTTATGTTAGTTACTGAATAAATGAAAGAGGATCGCTTATTGGGTATTACTGTTTACCGTGAAAGTAATCCGGATCAACGCATTGATGTCAATCCACTCAGTGTATGGAAGTATCGAGCATATAATCGAATGGTTCTTGAGACACAACTTTTATTTCCATGCGACGAATCCCAAGATGATAATCTCATGATTTCAAAACATTATGTACTAATTCACTGCCTCGTCATGAATCATCTACCCAACACTGACAGTCATGTTACAACCGTTTGTTTTTTGTCGCAATTTGATACATGGTACAATTTAAACAGCCAAGTGCAGATAAATTTCGTGATACATATATTTAT
>SDVV010016899.1:0-14118 GCA_016164225.1 Gammarus roeselii | reverse complement strand
TCAGAATTTATATATAGATAGATTTTTCCTCTTCAGCACAAAATGATAGATTTTCTGCCTGGTGAAATTCGATTTTATTCTAAAGACAAGAATCTGGAAATTGAATAAATATATTTATTTTATATTTTCGCCTTGCATGTTTTTTTTTGTACGCCAGAAGATGCAAAAGCAGAATGTATATTCCTCAATCAAACATTTTCTGATATGATACTGATGAGGTGCGTGACGAGAGTTTGATGCCTAACAGGACACCCTCGTAGATTTGATAAACTAAATGAGTAACGAAAAACGTCCAACAGCAAATTAAAGGTTAACATTAACGAGAGACGAAAGATAATGGTCAGTAAGCTGTTCAAAATATTTTTAGAAAACAGAATAATTGACTTTATATGATGACTAATCACCAACATTCAGAGTATGAATTAGCTCCTTTAATGACTAATCTGGTCAATAAATGTAAACCAGGATATAAGTTAACTATTGAGTGAGTCATCAATATCTGGAGTCAGAGTCAGTAATTCATTGATGAATATTAAGATTGACATGTTTGGAAGGACAAAATAACTTGATACAAGTAGCAACAGGTCCCACTGAAACTACATGCCAGATATTCTGTTGAAACAACAGGTGTAAGTACTGGCAATTTCGGTACACATTTTATAACATAAATCCCTGTACACTTCTAAGATCCAACATGCAATGTAATAGACTTTTATCGTTCCTCTCGAATTTTTGGCAGCCTCACAAACCAATCAAATTACCAGCCTGTTTCTTTGACATCACACGTAATCAAAACGTTCGAAAGTTTGATAAAAGTCTGACGAGTTAACTTTTTTTGGGAGAAATCAATAACTCAGCTATACGGAACATGATTTCACATGTATGAATAACCCGGTGACCCAACTACTGGAAATTGCAATGAAATAATTCAGGCATTGTTTGACAATTGCAACGTAATATGATTTTTTCAGAGTGGTATGGCTTATGAGAAGGAAAACTGGTATTCGAAGATGAAAATCTCAATACAGAACCAGAAATGTTGCAGTGAACGGGGAAACTTTTGTTCCAGTAGAAGTTATTCTTGGAATTATACAAGCACTATTCTTCTCCCTCTGCAATTTCAAAACAGGGTATTATTCAAAGCAAAATCTGCCAAGGTTCTTCAATGTCATGCCATGCCAATGATAGTTGAGTGATGGGCACAGTTGAAAATGTACAAACCCATTCAAAATATAATTTCAAGTGAACAGGTGAAAAAAGCATGAATTTTTAATCGATGTACGACATGAAAGTTTCTTTATCGTCAGTACATGTTAATTAGTGGAGAGCTGCTCAAGAAGTGACAGTGAGAAGAATTCTCAAAATGTCAAACAAGTGCCCAATTTGAATACCGCCGCAGACATCATGAGGTTCAAAAATCGATTGAACAACTACGATTTCTGTGATTGGTTAACTTCTTATTAGTGGATACCCTGGGATAGGAAATCACTCTTTATTTAAAATCTCTGCCCTCAGATCATTTAGGCAGCAGCCTGGGAAGGACGATGTCACATAACGAGTTACGTGCAACGACACAGCTGTGGGTTATATAATAAATAAAATCTATTCTGCTTATTAAACACACGACCGACCTCAACAATGATTATTCACTTCGATTGCGTTGAAATCGTACTACGAAAACGCGAGCAGGACATGTATCCTAGAAAAGGATCATTATATATACAACAAATACTAATCTTTAATTTAAATCACCGATGATAAAAATACCTCACCTAGCTGGATGCTAATCGATGTCCCGATTTAATGTCGGTAAAAGTTAAATAACTCGCGATGTCAAATACAGTACTCAAAATAATCAAGAAACGTGTTGATGTTTCAATAATGTAGAAACGTGAATGATGTTTTAACAATGGAAAGACGTGTTGATGTTTTAACAATGGAAAGACGTGTTGATGTTTTGACAATAGAGAAACGAGTTGATGTTCTAACAATGGAGAAACTTGTTGCTGTTTTATCAATGGAACAACGTATTGATGTTTTAACAATGGAGAAACGTGCTGATGTTTTAACAATAGAGAAACGTGTTGATGTTTTAACAATGGAGAAACGTGTTGATGTTTCAACAATGGAGAGACATGTTGATATTTTAACGATGGAGAAACGTGTTGATGTTTTAACAATGGGGAAACGAGTTGATGTTTTAAGAATGGAGAAACGTGTTGATGCTTTAACAATAGAGAAATATGTTGATGTTTTAACAATGGAGACACGTGTCGATGTTTTAACAATGGAGAAACGTGTTGAGGTTTTAACAATGGAGAAACGAGTTGATGTTTTAACAATGGAGAAACGTATTGATGTTTAAACAAGGGAGAAACGTGTGGATGTTTTAACAATGAAAAGACGTTATGATGTTTTAACAATAGAGAAACGTGTTGATGTTTTAAAAATGGAGAACTGTATTGATGTTTTAACAATGGAGCAACGTGTTTAGGTTTCAACAATGGAAAAACGGGTTAATGTTTTAACAATGGAGAAATTTGTTGATGTTTTAACAATGGAGAAATTTGTTGATGTATAACAATGGAGAAACTCTTCGATTTTTTAACAATGTAGAAACGTGTTGATGTTTTAACAATGGAGAAAAGTGTTGATGTTTCAACAATGGAGACACGTGTTGATATTTTAACAATGGAGAAACGGGTTGATGTTTATACAATGGAGAAACGAGTTGATGTTTTAACAATGGAGAAACGTGTTGATATTTTAACATAGGAGATTTTTTTGATCTTTTACCAATGGAGAAACGTGTTGATGTTTTTCCAATGGAGAACCGTATTGATGTTTTTACCAATGGAGAAACGTGTTGATAGTTCAACAATGGAGAAACGTGTTGATGTTTTAGCAATGGAGAAACTTTTTTATTTTTTACCAATTGGGAAACATGTTGATGTTTTAACAATGAAGAAACGTGTTGATGTTTTAACAATGGGGACACGTGTTGATGTTTTAACAATGAAGAAACGGGTCGATATTTTAACAATGGAGAAACGAGCTGATGTTTTAACAATGGAGAAGCGTGTTGATGTTTCTACAATGGAACAAATTGTGGATGTTTTAACAATGGAGAAACTTGTTGATGTTTTAACATGACCAATGCATTTCGATGAGCAAAAATGTATTAATGGATACCTCGAATGAGTTGAATTGGACAGTATCACGAATAAAGCCTCTGTCTCGAATGAAATAGAAGCAGTGTATTGTTTATCACAACCATGTTAAACACTTGCAGAATATAACGGACATTAATAGGTGTAATGTAACATTGATGTAACGGCTGTATGAAGATTTCAACATTCCTACCTTTCTTTCGCGAATGTTATCGCTTGTTCTAGAACTGGCCATTGATCGAAGCTGAACCAGCCCCTACAATATGTTGATTGTTCTACTACGCATATCTTTTGTAATTATTTGGTTATTGGCAATCTCAATCGCTTAGTATTGATAAAAAAAATTAATCGTCACTTAATTGTTATCGAAAGAATTAGTCTTCAATCAATATTCCGAATTGGCAAATACTATTCCAATTCGATATTAATATTCAACTTGAATTCTCCTTTCTGGACAATGTGTTTGATATTTCGCGTCATTGTCACTTCAAACACAAACTTGACAATCGCTTGCATTCAATTCCTTTCGAAAAGGATATTCATATCCACTCCTGTTGCTATGCCGATGGAAGTTCGTTAAGTTGTCACCTTGAAACGTCCTCCGCAGAGATGTCAGGTGACAAGTATTATTAGACCTGGCCAGGGACGTTTTTCGAAACTCGTTTAGAGACTCGATACAGATGACAGCCTGTCATTGTATCGTGCCTGTCATTTCGGAGGGCGATGAGCACAAGAAAAGAACTGAGCGTCGAACAGCTCATGACAAAGCGACTGGAGTTTGTAAACGGCTGCTCTGGTGTTCATTTTCAGAATAAGTTCATATATGAGAACTTATTTTTCACGAAGCTAGCAAACCCGTATGATGACTCATCACTTACCTCACTCCTGATCTGCAGTGTCTCCGAGATGTCTTGACAATGTATGAAATATAGTGATCTAGATTGAAACAGAATCGTGAAAAAATAACACTAATTTCGTTTGTGGTAGAGATGATATGAATATTGTGACTGCTACAAACGGATAGTGAAAGTGATTTGCTTCCCCACTCAATCCATTAAAGGCATAACCCAGTATGTTCGTGAACCAACCCGGATAAGACAACATACTGGACCTAGTCATGTCAACTGAGGAGAGCCTAATCGGCGACATCCTAGTTGGCAACAAACTGGGAGGTGCTGACCACATCGCGGTGGAATTCACCATCAAAATGCCCCCCGTACAGCACCCCAGGGAGCCATACGCGGCCAAATTTTGTGCGAGTAGACTTCCAGGGGATGAGAGAACAACAAAGTTTGCTTAACTAAATCGAACAACTCAGAGAAGGTACGTTGGACGCTTGTTGCCGCATCCTCAATGAGAGATTTTGCGAGGCCAGGCACCGATGTATACCCTTGAGGACAATTGATCCCGCTAAAAGGATCTGGCCCCCTTGGTGGAACATTGTCGTTGCAAGAGCCTTAAATCGTCGCGATCAACTAGTTGGAGTTTGCCTGACCCAACCTCTGGGGCAAGCCGACAGGCATGCGCTCGAGGAAAAGCGTGAGTCCGCTGGGTGTATGAACGTCTCCGTCTCTGCTCGACCGTCTGAAATGCGACCGTCAGAAAACATAAATTTTTATCTTCACAACTTGTTCGCCCCGTTCCTGAACAAGTCAACCTGACTCTCGACCTTTTCTTCTCATGGGCAGAAATGCCCCGGGTAGTAGTAGGTTGGTGAAGGTAGGTGATGGTGACAGTGGTGGTCCTTCTCATTTCTGTCCTTACAACCTTCCTTTTTCTGTAATAGTGCGTGAAATTCCTTAACCTCGTTGACTATCCCCCATTCTTCTTTCACTTCTTCCAAAGGAAATACTCGACATGAGCACTCGTGCTCGTTTGTTTTGCTTACTCTAATCTAATCTAATCTATCTCCACATACGTCCTTCCCGTTTTTTTGCTGGACAGTCGTTAACGTGAAAGCACATCAGGGCGGGACAAAACTTTTCCATTCACAATCGCTACCTGAACTCTGACATCTCTGATCATTAAAACCTTCTTCACGTTATCCATCCCTTACCTCAATCTTTCTTTTTTCTGATCCATGTCCATTCACCTTCGCTTTCATCAGATTTTAACACATCTTCCATCATCCATCCATCCTCACTTCGCTTCTGAACCACCTCAGAACACGTGAATCTACTCAGTCCTCCAACTTCTCCGTCATCCCCGTTCTAATTTGCACATTATCGTAATTCATCTTATATCATATCTCCGCATCAATTTTCATCATAACATTGATAACATAAATCTACGGTGCACTTGAAATAGTTGATACACTTGGCTCCTAACCGTAACATTTTCACGTTTACCGCTAGTAGATGTATACTATTATTTCCTGCCCAACATATGAACTGTTAATCAACATTTCTGTTTCAATTTTGCACTGGTAAATTAACAAAGCAAATCGTCCTTTTCCCATATTTAAACCTTATCGCTATAAAAAAAAAGTGTTGCAATAAAGAAGTGAAGAAAAGTTTGTAAAATACTTTGTTACGTGACCTGCATCGCAACAGTTTCTCTTGTATTTGCCATCACCTTTTCCCATTTGTAACCAATTGAGGACAGTGATCACTTGATCACTAGATCATTTTATAGGACGTTATTGTTAGACTTCTATGCGACCCTGACTCAATACGAATGAAGTCATGTTGCCGCCCGGCTCATCAAAAAACTCGTCACAAATCCGTTCACCTTAATGATTGTGTAGCTCGTTTGGGTTCCACAATAAATGGCTCGCAATGACTGATTGGTTGTCGAGGAAGCAAATTAAAGCTTCAATGATCGCATCAATAGCACTTTTAGCATACAAGAGAAATAATACAGCATTCTTTTGCATGTAGTTTTTGTTGCTGTAATCGTTCAGGCTTGGAGAAATAATGGAGATGCTAATATCTTAACCTTGAATAATCGTTCAATAATATAATACTCACGAAAAATTGATTGGACAAAATAGATTACTCCTACGATCCATATTTTATTACTCAGTTATCCATACTTCCTGAACTGTTAACACATTGAGTTAATACACAATGTAACTTATGCAATTGTCAGAAGCACTGCCTTCTGAGTAGACAGCGTTGAATCGAGACATGAAATGGTCGACTTTCGTCGGAAACCAATCAAATATTCATTGATACTGCGTGGGCCAAGTTTGATGATCTTCTTTGTGGAACCCTTAGTTAAATGTTGTTATTCGATGTTTTCTCTGTAATGACTTGTTTCGGTCACCACTTCAATAGAACTGACTGCTTGCTATGCGTCATCTAATGATTCTTGAGATGTTGTGATTTGATAATCCATCCGGTAAGTATTTTTTTACATATTGTTTGTTATGCTTCGAATAAATATTTATGTAATGACAGGATATTCAGATAAATTTTATAATGAAAACTGATCACTTGCATGCATCCCATAGAAAATTTAACCTTAATGCCCTATAGAATCCATTGGGGGTATTTTAAGATACCAGTCCCTTAGGAAAGAACCAACGTTTATTAGGTGCAATAGGCTTGGAATAATGAAAATGTTTGATGCTGATTGTTTTGTACCTGGTTTATTTCCGTAAATGTAAATGAATAGGATTTGTATCACAACAACGCGGCCAGAATGACATTGATTCACATCATAAGAAATTGAATTACGTCTTCAGTGTCGAAAACTATACTTTTTCAATGGCCGTCGTTGTCTTCCTTACACTGACGTTCATTTCATTACACGGCTCCGTCCGTCTACCGCTGGTCGAGGCACTGCCCTTCGTTCACTTCAATAACACACGCCGCCTCTTCAGCGCTCAACAAAGGCAACCCCCTTCGATCGCTTCATTAGCCCCCCGCCTTCTCTTTAGCTTTGATTGTGGTACTGTCCCCTCGTTCTCTTTAATGACCGCCGCCGTCACTTCAGGACTGATCGGGTCTCTGTCCCTCTGATCGGTTTAATATCCAACGCCGCCTCTTTCAACGTTGATTGAGGTATTGCCGTCATCTATTCAACGCTGATTACATCTCTACGCTCGTAATCACATTAGGGACGCCGGACGATCAAATGTGGATTGACAGAATAGAATTGACAGAATTGAATTGACAGAATTGACAGAATTATATTCGTGAATTGGTTCATGTCAGCGCAATCTGGCTGTTCAATATTTATATGACTAGTGATTCGCAGCACTCAAACATTTATCTCTGCGATGCCAACGATGATTTATCTGTTGAACTGTTTTTGCTAAGTAATAAACGTACAACTAATACAAACAAATACTTGAGAGCATATTGTTATGATACGCTGGGAATAGTGTGAATGATGATCCACCTCTCCATTTCATTCAGTGATTTAAGGAATACATTATGTTATTGCCTCATGCGTTATAATATTAATGCTACATAATAATAATTGGTCAATAATATTACACTTACGTATGAACAATATAACAATCTGACGATGATTGTTACGTGATGTGCTCGAAACTGAGACGCAAAGTAAATTAACCCATCCTACACCGATACATCATGCAGAGAGTCTAACTCTGCATGCGCGTCATCATTTACTGACGGATATTCACCAGTTGATTGATGTGGTCATAATGTGGGTCATACTGACACTGGCCACTCAATCACTTTAAAGCTCACCCAATTAACAGTTATAATCCGTCGTTGAATGCGGACTGAGATGGATTCCACCACTAACGCATAAAGCCAGGGATCTTTGTTGTTGCAGTGAATGTTGCGAATTGTGTTACTCTCGAATTTTCGGAACATATAAATATATATTTATTTAATTGTGAAAACAGTTTAGAGTAAAGCTCTAACGAGAATAGTTTGATTTCCTTTACGTATGGCGGGTTGCATCGCTATGAATGCAATGTATGAAATAAATCAGTTGGATGCACTCCCTCAAATTTCAACTAAACATAGCTTTAATAATGGTGACAAACTCGCGTTTGCATGAGGTTTAATGCAATTTTTAAAATAGAATAAAACATTGAAATTCGGCATGTATTCTAGTAGCAACTTAGATATAATGTGACATGTTTATAATAACAAATAAAAGGTGGCCTCACAATTGAACGATCATTCGCAGTTAATTGTTTCTGTTGAAAAATAATATGTACTAAAAAATGATACGTTTTTGAGTATCAATTTCTATATAATTGCAAATAAACAATGTGCAGAATAGATTCGCAAAGAATTCGCTCATCTGAGTTCATTTCTTCATGCGACAGAGCGATATTATAAGTGAGACAGCCTTGGTTTAAATTGAAGGATGATTTTCAAGTAAAAAATATCAAAACGCTTTTCGCAGTCGTAATGGTATTGTACCAAGGAAATAAATTATAGAGAAGAATTGGAGTATTAATTTATCATTGATACGTTGAATCGTGTGTTCAGCATTCTGGCAATTGGCTATCGTTCTTTTCCGAAGAAACAGACCAAAAATTAGCACCTCTCATAATCATCAATAATTATAAGAGAGATTAACTGCGGCAGATATCCATAGTCTCAACACGTGGCTACAAATAACTAGATCACTAAGATATTGGAAATCCTAGGGAAACTTTTCAAATATATGACCGTGATACTTGACTGGGTAAACATATGTAATGCATGTTCGACGAGTAAATATAGTGATTGAAATGTATTAGAGTGACGGTAAAATCAACAACTTTTCCATTGCCGTCTGCTGGAATATGCGCTAAAAGGATATACCTCTAGTAATTTGTAGATTTTTTTATGGCGCTAGGTAGTCACCCTCATAAAAAAAAGTGAGACATGAGAGTCCAATTCTAAATCATTCAGAGACTGGGGATAGTTTTTCTGTCTAATTATATTTGTTAAAGTTGGCAGTGACTCTTCATACAATCATCAAGGGAAGATATAAAAATTGGAAATGAACAAATATTTCACGCATTTTTGATGCCCAATTATGGTAAACTTAACATGCCGTCATTTCGATGCCAATGCACATATTGATTTTATCCGTTGATTATAATCAAATTTAAAATGTTTTGCGATATTTCATGCCTGCGTACTAGGCAAGATACTGTGTCTTGTCTATCAGGATGTTCACGAGAGAACAGCGTCGAAACGAGACTTCGTGCACAGATTCAAAAGCAAGAGAAGAATGACGAGCAAATGCCAACACATCATTTCAACCGCGTCGACGTAAATTTATTGCGAGAAATCAATTTTAAAGATGCAGTCCTCAGGACGCAAGCCTTGCAAAACAATGGCATAAGCATATCAACCCGTTAGTAACGAGATTCATATAAGATCATTTCTACACTTTAGATTCAACAAGTTGCTAGATTTCTTGATTTCACCATGTCTACTACTTTTAACGCTATTCGTACGCAACTAGAAAGGAAGCCGTACAAGTTCCACCAGTGTCGAGTACATAGTGAAATTAAAACAAATGAACGCTTGTCTCTTTGTTCCTGGGCATCACATTCTAGTATTGGCCCATAAAAAAGAATATCAGAAGAGAAGTGTATTAACCCTAACGGGGTGATCCGTTTTCGATCAAACTGGTGTACTCTAGGTCTTAAACCGCTCTAGAATTTTTTTCATCATTTCGCCAGTTGCTTGTGGTTTTCTCCAATTTTTGTACATCATTAAAGTGTATCTCATCTAGAGCGCCATCAATGTAAGATAACAAGCATAACGCCACTTTTAATTAGCGAAATCGTACATTGAACATAAAGAGTATTGTGCGCGCACCACTCGAGCGGTGAGAGCAGCGCGGTGGCAGCAATACTGCACTCTTTGGCTGCTGCTACCCCATCGGCTGAGCGCGCGAGCTCAGTAGAGAGAGAAAGTGAGGGATTTGGTACTGTCATCTTGAAGATGATTTTGTATCATAACTGCTAAAATTTCTAACTGGTTGGCTTTTCTACCTATTGTTTTTGTTTCAGTGGGGAGAATTCACTGTATTGAAACCATTTTTCAAATGCCAGTCGCCCAACGTACATAGTCTCTGAAATATCATCGTAAATAAAAGTTAGCTCCCTCAGGGGAGCTACATTACTCCATTGGAGTTAATCTCAGACTATATCCAAATCATATAAATTCTAGGTTCTGGAAAGTCGCTAACCCTCATCAATAAGAAGATTGTGTGATGAAACTGTCAACGTCTAACTAAAAAGAGGCAGACGAGCTTTCGCGACCGTCCACCGTAGATCAAGACTCTGTGCTATCAATTTGAGAGCTCATTTCGAAAGCCGATTATATATTTGCGTCTAGCAGTTTGTTATTATAATAAAAGCCGATGAACATCATTTTTTAGTATTTACCTGCTAGGACAATTGATGTAACTAAAATTTCTGAATGGGTAACTTATGTGTAAAAGCATACACACATTACCAGACTCGACTTCAGCAAGTCTCGAGGCATAATACACAAACAAATTCAATTGGATTTTCTGTCTCTCTGGAGAAACACTGTGCATTCAACGTTATGATACACTTACAAATATGCGAGCCTAACCCTGCCAAGCTGAACCTGCGTTTATGCATTACTTCATAACGTGACGGTTTATAAAAAAAAATATTATACTGATATTGCGTCAGTCAATTTACTAATTCAGAAAACACAGCAACAGAATGTGTATTATTTCATGTTATTAACAGGTTATACGTAAGTACGAGTGATTTAATGACATCTGAATAATTGCGGCGCTATTTCTTGTTAAACTCACGTCTAAAAATATCACACACCTTTACTTTGATAATCACAGCAATGCGATGGTATGATTTGTATTCAACGATAGATATTCGTATGATGAAGTAGGTTGACTTTCCAGTCTTAAATTTCGATTACTTTTTATTTACAAATCTTCATCAAATGTTTTTCAACTATCGATTAGCTCATAGTATAAAACAATATTTTGCTGTGTAACTTATTTTCTATTTATTTCGATTTGAATTTATCATCTGTCTCCCCTCGTAATTACATACTTCAATGTTTATACAGATTTTTTTATTACGGGTTGGCAGGTTTACCTTCGACAATGTAGGAGAACAAGATAATTGAGAAGCCAGACGCTGTGGAATTTATGCTTAATTTTACCTCAAACTATCAATTACCACGACATATGTTACGGTAACCACATTTTTTGTGAATATGGGATTCCGGAGGTCCCCAAGAATTTAGAATAGCGATTAATTTGTAGATTCCCTGACGAATAAATTTGGGAAGAAAACTATTCCAATGGGTATCACAAATCTTCCAATACATGAAAGAATAAATCAAAATTTTCCTCTAGAAGATTAAGATTGTCTGTATAAGTCATCGAAAACGATTTAATAATAATATCAAAACGTTAACTATCCTTGTAGAAGATCATTTTTGAACAAGCATTATGACGAACTTCCAAATTACTTTGTTCTATTGACCGCCACACTGGATGCATATAAATTCAATAAAGGTATAACATTGCGTCATATTTTTCTTCGTTGATTAGAATATGAGGCTTCCGGTATTTTATGCTGATATATATCAAGGTATTATTCAGGCTTACAAGCAGTGCATGGTAAGAAACTTTCGGTGTACACATTTTCATCGTTTTATAAATATACTTCTTCAGTATAGGTTACGCATCAGTTACTTTAGTCATAAAAAAAAACTTTCAGTTTCATGAGTGCCTCTTTGGGAAAGTGGCGCCCACAAACTTTAGCAGTCTATGCTTCCTCAACCAAGGCCGCGCAGCAAAATTCACAGCATGGAACCTTACGTGAGTGGCTGCATTAGGCTTGAACGAACGTCCTCCAAACTAGACTCGCACACAGACGTGGATTATTGACGTATATGCATTCATTGGTCAATTGTTATTCCTACTGTTCTATGTATGCAATTTCTCATTCGTACTCTATTTTTCTATGTATGTTAATTACCGCTTTGAACATGATTTTATCGATTGTAGTTGAATCTGCTGCAAAAACATGCTCGACGTGTCGGTACAGTGGAATGCTAAACGCAGTGAGATGCTGGAAAACATGTTCACTAAAATGTAGCTGTAGGGAAATATAATGATAATAACTATGCGGATTTTTCATAGATTTCAGGCAATTGTTATCTAAAGTTTTTTTTTCTGATATTTTATTAAATCAATTTGAAACTAATTGAGTAAAACATCAATGTGTGGAGCAGGACATCATTCATAATATTCTTAAATGTTACACCACCAGCATACAATGCATTGGGTGTAAGCTCGTTCCGTCAAGCTCACATTTGAGTGCCCTGACTTTAAGTGCCTGAGCTATCTCCGCGACACTATTAAATCAGACACATGACTTCATTTGGAAGATTCTTGCATGAATCCGAAACTGCCGTTCATCAATTGATACGTCATTATTGAAATAAATAAAGCTTCTTTAAAAGGTTATTCATAAATTTCTTTTTATGCCAGGAGCGGCTTTCTTGACCTCCTCTCCAAGTCGAAAGTGTAGCACGCGACAACTCGCGACCCGGAGAACATTTTATCATCAATGCATTGGCAGTCAAAGTAGTGCTAAAGAAAATCGGGGATTTGATGAATTGGCTATACATATGAAAATGCAATGAAGTGTATAACTCTCAGAAGATCTTGTGAGATAAGCAATCAACAGCCTTGGTGGAGGGTCCTGATCGTATTAATTTAATAAAATATCAATTTTAGCGGCGCCTGCCCCTCCTCTCCTAGCTTTGCGGTCACAAACAAGCCTACTGACATTAGGCACTCGACGAAAATATTTCGTATCGGACTGGGGAACTTTGCGAAAGTTCTTCGGCAAGAAGTTTTGCTGGTCGGCCACAATAGTTTGCCGAAAGCCGTAAGGGTTTGGTGGTTAGTTCGGGATAAGCCGAGAGAAGGCGAAAGAAGTAAGATCTGATTCTCCAAGGAACGGGTAAAAATATTTTAAAGACGCTACACTTCGGATTCATTTGACTATTCTCGAACAAAAAATTTCCAATTTCATGTAGGTCTAAGTTATTTTCACCAGATTCATTTTATATTTTCCTGGCCTCAAGCAGATTATATCTTGCCAGTATGCAAATGCATAGTAAACGATATTTTTGATAAAACTTATTTATCCTCAAACACTTAACTGCATATTTATGCACTGTTACGTCGTATATGAGTGTAATTTAAGATTTTACCAGCATTACTGATACATATCATTCATCTGCAACAAACTTGAACATATATCAACTGAAATGTACAACTGATTCACTATCTGACACGCTCATTTGATACGTGAATCCCTTCAACCTATGGCAATGACTCGTGCATTGTAATCGCATTTCGAAGGTCGGAAACACTCCATTAAACTTTTTTTCAATTTAGCGGGATTACCTCGTAGGCTAGTACAATGGTTAGATGCGTAACGATCGTCTGAACGCGGTCAGTATACAATGCATGATTGACCTTAGCCCAAAGATCGTGTTGGTGATGTCTTTCCAATATTTAGGTGTGCTTACCTTTCACGTGGGAAATTATTGTGGGTGTGAATTGTTTAATATGAAATATGTTCATTAATTGTTTGACTCGGTGATGGAGTTCCGTAAAATGCTGCGGTGAAGTGATGTTTAGAACGTTACCTTCATATTGCATTTCCTTTTTTAACTTCAGTGATTACCCGTCGAATACCCAAATTCACACTGTTTGTTCAATAATGGAGGCCAAGAAGTTCACAAAAACACTGCTGCCAGAAAAGTGCGATGAACGTGGAAGAGTTCCGCGGTCTTTTTTGGTAGGATTGCGGGTCAATGATAGCCACTATAACTGTGGATTATTCCTAACCTTAGGCAACGAAAAAATACGTGATAGAGTCTATTTGTTTACTATAGTTTACAAATTGCTAATTTTGGTTCCTGTCGGTGCGCTACCCGAGGTATGAGAGGAGTGAAATCACTATAGGTTGATTAGCAAAATATCG
>SDVV010016898.1:0-14118 GCA_016164225.1 Gammarus roeselii | reverse complement strand
GTAACCTGAATTCTTCTCTTCGCTTCTTGTTCGCCCCGTTCCTGAAATTGTCAATCTGACACTCGACCTTTTTTTCTCCGGGGCTGCAATGCCCCGGGTAGTAGCAGGGTGGTAGTAGCGGGTAGAGGTAATGGTAGTGGTGGTCCTTCTCTTTCTGTCCTTACAACCTTCCTTTTCCTGTATGTGTGCGTGAATTTCTAAAGCCCCGTTGACTATCCCCAACTCTTCTTTCAAGGAAACACTCGACATGAGCACTCGTGCTCGTTTGTTTTCCTTACTCTAATCTAATCTAATCTACTACTACACGTTTGTATACGCCCTGTGCTATACAGCTTCTGACGATTTGTGTCTTTGTTTTCGGTGAAAAGTGTGAACATTTTCTGTGTTAAGTGATCTAATTAATAAAATAAATTTAATTGAAACTAGTAAGCTAAGTGAGTGCGCGCGCCTGCTGGAAGAGTGAAGATTCCCGTGGACAACTTTTGAGCATGCCTCCTACTCTGGCGGACTGCTCGGTCTGCTTCGCCAGGATGAGTAGGAGCGTCTTCAGGGACCTCTCCGGAGACCTCGTCTGCCGGTTCTGCTAGCTGGATAGCAGGCTCGACCAGGTCCTGGTGACCTTCCAGGGCTTGCGCGGAGAGACGATGACGGAGAGGACGGGATTCTTGCTAGGAAGGTCTTTGTCCTCGAGGAGCAGCTGCGCACTGTTGCCGGTGAGTATGTGGAGATGAGAGAGGAGATCGGCAGGACTAGTGAGTCAGTAGCGGAGGTGAGAGACGAGGTACGTAAGTTCTAAGAGGACCTTGTTTGTAAGCGTGATGTAGAGAGTTTTGCTGCAGACCTCAGTAGAAACTTACGTTCTGATATGGAGAAGACCAGTAATGGCCTGTCGGAACAAATGAGGAGACTAGTAAAAGTTAACGAGTTGGTGGTCCTGCTTTACAGCTGGATCTAGAGGCATCCTGGGAGAGGATTGACCGAAGAGATCCAGTTCGATCGCGGTGGAGTCTTGGTGGTCTTGCTCTGACTTCCTACCGCGACGTCCTGGGTAAGAGTCTGCAACGGCAGCACGCATGCACCATTAAACCCATATCAGGGCTACCGGTGCTGGATGTGAGCTCGCAACTCGCTTCTACCCCTAAACCCAAACCCGGGGTACCTTCTTCCCGCCAGGCCAAGAGGTCTTCGGCTGCCCGGAAACTGAAAACTGGGACTAAGCCGATACCTCGGACCAAGACATCCGGTTCAGCAGGTCCAGAACAGGTTCAGCAGGTGAACTGGCCTACGTGGAACACTTTTGAGAGGTTCGCGGACCTGGACGGCGAAATTGAGACACATGCCTTAGATGACTATCGTCCGACACTAGGTGGTCGAATTTTTTCATCGGTAAAAGGCAAAGAGGCAGGTCATTTGCAAACCCGGTGACACACTTGAGAGCATCAGAGGTGCCTTCACGGAGGTTGAGGTTTCCGGCCCGGAGACTCATAATCTGTCATGTAGGCACCAATGATCTTAAAAGGACAAGGTCGGAAGATCTGCTATCCAAGTATGGGCAGCTTGATTTCTAAACTCAAGGCTAAAACGGATCGAGTAGCCATCACATCCGTCTTACTGCGAATGAATGATGATGACGAACTGTATAATAAGTTAACCTTTGCAAATCGAGCATTCGAGACCATTTGCAAGTGTGATATAGTATCCTTCATCAACTTGTTTGATGACTTTCGAGAGAGGCCCGATCTGTTCCTAAGAGACGACCTACATCTGAATGATGTAGGAAATGCCCGACTTGGCATACTGCTTCATCTAAGCGCTAATAAATACTATGCCCAAAAGTTATGGTTCAGCATGCTTTAAAGGGTCCAGTTTTGGCCGCAGGGACCCTACCTACAGGGCCCCGTGCCCGCAGCAGATTCCCTGACGGGATCGATTACCGCCGATCAGTCGCGCTATGAGGAAGAAGCTGCGGGTACGGTAGATGCGTTACAGGGCTTACAAGAAGGCAATTCTAGAGATAGTCAAGATCCTGGTCCACAGTCGCCAGATCGATACTTCCCAATGATGAAGATGTTGAAGACCCAGACACGCATCGTCTAAAGGTCTTCTTCTGTAACGCGCAGTCATATGCCCCTAAGTTCGACGGACTGCGGGGACTGGCGACCCTGTACTCGTTTGATGTCATTGGCATAAAAGAAACATGACTCGATCTCTAGCGTAGAAACCTGTCAGCAGAGATAATGCTACCAGGCTACAAAATGTTCAGCGTGGACAAACCCACCACTAGTAAACGAGGGGGCGGGTTTTTGCTGTACATAAAGGAGAATCTGCATCCATTTCTTAGAACAACTCTGGCCACAGTTTCTTGCGAAATACTAAACGCAGAAAACAAAGTGGCCAATGAGACATTGAAGCTGACATTAGTGTACCGCAACAGCCACACCCTTGCTTAACAAGATTCCCAGCTCTGTGAGAATCTGGAAGAAATAGTCTCAAATAATCACGAGACTATCATCTCCGGTGACTTCAATCTCCCTTATATTGACTGGGTGAGCCTAACTTCACAGGCCCAGGCCATAAACTAACGGAGTTATTCGCTGAAAACGGCATGACCCAGTATGTTCGTGAACCAACCCGGGAAAACAACATAGTGGACCTAGTCATGTCAACGGAGGAGCGCTTGGTCGGCAACATCCTAGTTGGCAACAAACTGGGAGGTGCTGACCACAACGCGGTGGAATTCACCATCAAAGTGAACCGTCCAACCCCCAGGGAGCTATACGCCGCTCCAATTTCGCACGAGCAGACTTCCAGGGGATGAGTGAACAACTCAGTGCGCTTAACTTGATCGAACAACTCGAAGACTGTACGGTGGACGCTTGCTGCCGTATCCTCAATTATAGAGTTCGCGAGGCAAGTGACCAATGTATACCCTTGAGGACAATTGATCCCGCTCAAAGGATCAGGCCCCCTTGGTGGAACGTCGAAGTTGCAAGAGCCTTGAATCGTCGCGATCAACTAAATGCGCGACGAATGAGGGATAACACCGAAGAGATGACAGAAGTGCACCGCCAGCCGTGTAGGGCAGCCATTAGACTAGTCAGATCCTCTAAGCGCACGAAAAATAAAAACGTTGCGGATAACGCCAAAGAGAAGCCAAAGGATTTCTATCGCCACGGCAACGAGCATAGAATTGCTAGGGACACAGTTGGTCCGTTAATGGATGAAGATGGCGTCCTCAGAACGTCACCTGAGGACATGGCAAGTGTCCTGAATAGCTTCTTCTGTTCAGTGTTCACATTTGAGGGCCCCGTCCACGAACAAGATACTGTTCACGCTGGGGAAGTCAGCCTCAACGACATTGCGTTCACATGAGAGGAAGTTGTCAAAGAACTTGAGGAACTGGACATTTACAAATCGATCGGTCCCGATGGACACCACTCAAGAGTTCTCAATGAAACTTGAGAACAATTGGCGGATTCCCTAACCCACATCTTCAACTTGTCAATGACGAGTGGTGAAGTCCCCGAAGATTGGAGAGTTGCCAATGTCACGGCAATCTTCAAGAAAGGTGACCGACAATCGTCTAGCAACTATCGACCGATCAGCTTGACGTCGATCTTGTGCAAAACCATCGAGCGATTGATACGAAATCATCTGGAAGACAACGGACTCATTCGTAACACTCAACACGGCTTCCGCCGTAAGAGGAGTTGTCTGACGAATCTGCTGGTCTTCTTCAATAAGGTGATCAACGTGTGCGACCGCTGCAAGGCAGTGGATGTCATTTACCTAGACTTCCAAAAAGCCTTCGACAAGGTGCCGCACAGGAGACTGTTACACAACGTCTTTGAGATCAAAATTGGCGGCAACGAACTTCGCTGTTTGCGCGCCTGGCTAACAGGACGCAAGCAAAGAGTCAGCATCGGCCAGGCTTTGTCCAAGTGTTACCTCTGGGGTGCCCCAGGGGCAGTGTCTTGGGTCCTATCCTCTTCCTCATCTACGTAAACGACATGGATGCGGGGCTTCCGTCCAAAGTATTGAAATTTGCCGACGACACAAAGCTCTGCCATGCAGCATGAAGGGAGAGAGACAGAGGTGAGATTCAACAAGATCTCGAAAAACTCGTCCAATGGTCGGAAGCAAGGCAGATGACCTTCAATGTTGCAAAATGTACAGTTATACACATGGGGTGTCGCAATGCCAACTTCAACCACACGATGGCAGGAAGTGATCTTGCAACTGTTGACCAGCAGAGAGATTTGTGTGTCCTTATCCCGAAATATATGAAATGGAATTCTCTTGTCGAAGAAAGTTACATGATAGCTAACCGTAACCTTGGTTACATCTCCCGTAACTTCTTTTGCAAAACGAAGGACATTGTATTGAGGTAGTACACGTCCCTCGTCCGTCCCCACCTCGAGCATGCAGTTCAATTTTGGTCAATCCAGCATCGTGCAACTAAGCTTATCCCGCAGCTGAGCCACCACAGCTACGAGTATAGGCTTAAAGAGCTTGGCCTCATCACCCTTGAGCAACGAAGGCTGAGGGGCCAGCTCATTCAAACCTTCAAATATCTGAAGGGATTCAACAACGTGAGTCCTGTCGGCCTCTTCGACAGGGACCAAAACATTTGTACCAGAAACAACGAGGCAAAACTTGTGGAAAAACGTTTCGCTACAACTATAGCGCAACACTTTTTCCCGATCATAATCTCGCGGGTCAGGGACAACTTACCGACTGCAGTAGTTGGCTCTGAATCCGTGAACGCATTCAGCAACGCGCTTGACAAGCACTGGGCTACTTGACTCGTTTAACCTGAGAACGACACGATTTACCAGGAGCTGTTGAACCGGGTGAGAAGTGCTACGGCAACTATCATCCACCCTTGAGCCCACGCCAGGGCCACCGGTGCTGAGTGTGAGCCCGTAACGGTACTCGCATTTACCTCTCCCGCTAGCCTACGAGGCCGTCTGTTGTCATAACGGGACGAGAAGATGCATGAACTATGGTATTCTGAAAAGCGACACCGCTTAAGAGGAGGGCTTGCTCAACTCGATGCGGCGGTAAAGATTTGAAGGGATAACATTTATTTTTTCACTCTTTATTTTTATTATTGTTATGTTGTATTGTGCCAGCATTCACCACCACACCCCACGATGGTCGTAGTCGAACCCGCTCCAAGAGGAGAAGTCCTTCTCAACTCTGTGATACGGTCTAGATTTAACGGGTAACATCCATTGATGACGGCAACGCATATCTTCCTACGGAGAAATCTTGCTGACACGATGTCATTTTTCATTTTACTTTTCAACTCTCCCTGTGGGAGAGAAGAGAAAGGAGAATAATAGGGAGAGATAGCCAAAATTGCGAACCAGTGATATTGGGAAGGAGCATGACACTGCTCTCTTCGCAATCTAAGCTATTACTACTAATGAATCTATTATTAGTAACAATAATAGCATGTTGCTGGTAGTAGCAGTTGTTAATTATTACTCATAACTTCATTATCAGGAACAATAAAATGATTGCCATTGCTGACCAACTCTAGCGACTGAAAAACTCCATATTAGAATGGAACACTTCCTAACATTAACATTGCAATAACAGGTACTGATATTACTGCATTGCAAATACAGAGACTGATAATATATCGAGAACGATCATTCTAGGAACTCGCCGGGTGAGAGGTGTTACAGTGACTCGCATCAACCCCTAAACCTACGCCAAGGCCACCGGTACTGGGTGTGAGCCCGTAACGGTACTCGCATTCACCCATCCCGCTAGCCTAAGAGGCCGTCTGCTGTCTTAACGGGACAAGCAGATGCAGGGACTATGGTATCCGGAAAATCGACACCGTCTAAGAGGAGGGCCTGCTCAACTCGATGCAGCGGTGAACACTTGGAAAGATACCATATATATCATATATTTTACTCTTTATTTTTATTATTCCTATGTGGTACGGTGCCAACAATCACCACCACACCCCTCTTTTCTTTCCACGCCCACAGAGAGGGTGGAGGAGTGAGGGGAGGAGCGCCATCGTGTCGGCGCGGTTCCTCCGTGGGAGGATATTCGTTGCCTCCGGCAGTGGATGATACCCGTTGAATATCGAAACCGCACCATGAGGATAGCTCGCTCAACTCTACGATGCGACGCAGATTAGACATATATCATCCATTGTTGGGCAATTTGTGTCCTCCTACTTTTCTACCCTCCCTGTTGGGGAAGAGAAGAAAAAATATAAATTGGGATAAAAAAAACATCCATCTGTTGAATCAGTGAGTACCTTCCTATGGAAGGACACTGTCAACTCGATTCTACTTTCTCGCTCTCTTTTTTTCTAAATTGTAATACCAGCATCGGTTACATCTCTTGGAGATGTCCCTCTGGCATCTCAATTGAAATATTTAAAGTCCCTCAGGCACCCAAGTTGAAAAATATACAGATCTTAGAGATGTCCTTCTATCATCTCAGCTTCTTCTTCTCAAATTGTAATACCAGCGCCGGTTACATCTTTTGGAGATGTCACCTTGAAATTTATTCCCTTGAACAACGTAGATAAATAACCGCATTCTCTTCTGTAGCACAGATTCGGGTGGGACCTGGTGCAGCAACGTCAGGCACACGTGTTCAGAGACTTACTCTACTGAACACTAGGAAGAACAACTCTCAGGATACTGGGCGTGGTGCTCTTCTACATTTGCACTTATCGAAATTTCACGACAGTTTTGAAAATTCTGACCTAGACTCTAGATCAGCCAAAGGTAGGTTTATCCCTAGTTCGACAGCATTTAAGGAACCTCTTGCGTACAGAAGACTGAATCTTCTTAGCACATGGGGAGAAATACTACCCAGGAAAATGGGTGTGCTGCTCTCCTATATGTGCACATACATGTCGAAATTCAATTTATACATACCCGTTTGGAAGTTGACACAATACCTAGTTGGAGTCCGTCTGACCCAACCTCTGGGGCAAGCCGACAGGCATGCGCTCGAGGAAAAGTGTGAGTCCGCTGAGCGTATGGGCGTGGCGGTCTCTGCTCGACCGTCTGAGATGCGACCGCCTGAAACCTAACTATTTTTCTTCGCTTCTTGTTCGCCCCGTTCCTGAACAAGTCAACCTGACTCTCGAACTTTTCTTCTCAGGGGCTGAAATGCCCCGGTTAGTAGTTGTGTAGTTGAAGTAGGTAGTGGTGCGAGTAGAGGTGGTCCTTCTACTTTCTGTACTTACAACCTTCCTTTTTCTGTATGTGTGCGTGAATTTCGAAAGCCTCGTTGACTATCCCCCACTCTTCTTTCACTTATTTCAAAGGGAACACTCGACATGAGCACTCGTGCTCGTTTGTTTTCATTGCTATAATCTAATCTAATTTATTCTACGACTCTAATGTGCCAGAGGCTGTTCAAATATTAGCTAATAACGCTTTCAAGTTTGGAATTGCTACCTTTACAATTTCGATAAACATTGATAATAATTTCATATCTTCTTTAGATAGAACAATTACAATTTCATGTATCAATCATAAAGTATCAAAGCTGTTCATTCTTTTTCTTCTAATAACTGTAGCATCCCTCTCAATCAAGTTGGTCTGCCCACCTCATGAACCAACAGTGTTGAAAAATAACCGTTAACATGCCGGTATGTAAAGATTTTTCTACAGGGATTCCAATTTTTCATTTCGGAGCGTCTTCAAGTTAAAAAAAGTTTTCTGTGATAATCATTTGGAAAAATCGTGTACTTTCGACAGAAAGAACGATGCGCGCCAGAACACTGAAGCCAAAACTTATTGAGCCCAGCTTGTTTTGATCTTTGTCCTCCACGGATCTCTGACATCGAGTCGCCCAGGGAGTGTTTTGTGGATCATTTTACAGATGGCAACGCACAATTATAAGTTAATTTAAAACTTATTCTAATAGCTTGTTTGTTTCAGTATAAAGACTCATACACGAATTTGTTATTTGTATCCATTAGAAAACGTGGTCTGTTTCACAAATGCGTTTTTGATCCACAGATGCAATGTCTGTTTCTATTCCCTCCAATATAGATGGAAATGTTTTTTTATGCTCGAATGTCACAAAACCCAGTTTCAAGTCCTGCAGTAGAATACAATTTTATTATATTAAATTATGCCTCAGTCATTATATGCTATAAATCCATATTATTTTACGGAAAAAAACAATCTCTCTTATGTTATTGGCAGCGAAACGGCGAAAGATGAAATGGTGTTGTTTAAATTCCGCGGTAAAAGAATGTATCCGTGGAATTTTCGTTCTGTGAATTTTTTCATCTGAAGAAGAATAGACTGTTTCACACAAATCAATCAATGGACGGCATTTCCACCGTTATTGTAAACAGCCTAGGCCATTTCATTCATATAACGCAGAAGCAGCCTGTCAAGCTCACTCACTAGCTCCATAAGTGTAAGTCATGAGCCGGTGACACCCATCCAAGCTACTGGGAGAGATCAAGGAACAAAAATGCATGGTTTGTTGGCAGAGGACTAAAGTGGATTTGGCATTCACCCAATAACAATGTCCTTGATTCTTCAATTCGTAAAAATATGTAGATAGCTTGTATACGTCAACGTATGATATTAGACAAATACTTCAATTCATTCCTGAAAAAAATGGGTAGGAAAATGTATATTGCCTCATTGAAGCTATTGATACATGATCAATCGGTGGTTTGCGACAAAATCAGTTGGGTTTCAAGCTGCTTGCCGATGATTCACTAATATCATCAGTGTCAGACAATATTCATAAAGCTGATTTTAGGGAGACTGTGTAGCCGTGAAATACTAAGCGTACTCTAACTTGGCACGTTGGAATAGGAAGTCGACAGACTGTCGTAACGATGGAAGTTATACGTTCCGTTCGATAGAGGTTAGTGTAGACACAAAGAACTCCCCTATGACAAAAAATATATTGTGAGGGAGATAGAGCTTAGAAGCTCGTACATGATTCTTTTTAGAAATCTCAAGGAGTATTACTCCTACGAACTAAAAAAAAAACGAAACCTCTGTTTACACCTTACATTCTGCGCCACCCCTGTTTGTGTACGGCAGTGTCTAATAATCTATCAAAACTACTAACACTGTGAGAGGAGGTGTCCCCAAGCCCATAGTGCGTCTCAATCGTCGTCTCCAGTTACCCATCTCTCCATCGCAACCTCTCAGAAACTCCCAAAGTAAAGACTACATGAGCCCTGTCAGAGTTTGTAGTAACCTTAAGTCCAATTCAGAATTGGAGAATCTTTAAGCACTCCAAATCCACCACGTCCTATAAGACTTTCTGATCACAAGTTCTTCCCATCAACCGTTTCATAATGACGCCCCGAGTTCTTAACTTTGTCCCCCATTGGGCGGTAATGAGGTCCTGATGAGCTGCTAATGACCGCTGCGCCGATTATGAATGGATTTTCCCAAGTCAACAGAAACTAAACAAATTTAAGTGGATCCAAAAAGACGAGACTGGTCGGAAGCAAATGGCGGAAAAAGGTCAGGGTACCGTTTCCGTTTTAACTGCAAACATCGCTACAAGAAGGTAGTAGCAGAGTGATTGTTATAAGGAATTGTGCATCTAGTAGGAGATTAAGGCTTGTATTACAAGTACAGAGATCCTCATGATGACAAATAAAAGTGTTTAGGAAACTTGAATCACTACCTTTCGATAGCAATTTTCTTATAATTATCCTGGCAAACATTATCCGGTTTCTATCACACTTATCTAATATTCTCGTTGGTCGGAACCATATTGCAGACTAAAAACGACCAACCATTTGTGACCAAAAGGGAACACAGTTTTTGTTGATAATAGATACAAACGAGCAATAGCTGATACACTGGTAAAATAGGACATTGGAAAACGTTCTTTCACCGTCAAATTTTGGACGCCGGTAGGTCGTCCAGTCACTGATATTTTCCTGTGATTTTCTGTAAAAATGTTGCACTTACGATAAATAATTGAACGTTGCACAGAGGCGCACAGATTCTATAACTTCTTCAGGCTAACATACCTCGATCGCGTACCCTGTCACTTACTCTGGCTTCCTTCTAACTGTTTATGGTTACTGTTATTGCTCCCCGAAATTGATGTCTCAGACGTGAGCTGAGAATCTATATAACTAAAAAAAAATTCAAGATATTAGTATCAGAAATGATTACTGTGTACAAATAAAATTAAATCTCTTGCTCGTTTCTTGCAGTATTAAAGACTCATCACACAAAGCAATTATAAATGAAATTAGGCTCGGCAGACTCTGTGCACATGTCCATTCCTTCCAGCATTAATCAAAACTCTTTTTTGTGATACGGAGTAACAAAAACACCGTTTCAAATCCTTCATTGAGTTAAATATGAACATTTCAGTATTATATGACTTTGGTTTGAATGAAGTCAATCCTGATTTTTTTAAATGAAGCATTATAGGCTTTCAGTCTATGGATAAGTAACAAATCCGACGATATTGAACAAAATTTATAGATTATTGTCAGAGAAACACTGAACGCTTAACCAGCGTTGGTCAAAGTCGCGGTGAATTGGTATAACGCGTAATATATCCGTTGAATAGCGCGTTTCATTAAAAAATCACAACTACTCCATAAACGGATATTTGATTTAAGATATTTGATTTCATCTAAAATCAGTCAACTGCTATTGTTCCAATTTTTAAAATCAACTATAACAAACCGATGAAACGTTTATACATTTTCTCCGGTCTGTTTTTTTGTTAAAATATTAGTATTCTTCAAGTAGAATTGGTGTTCCCACCATGAGGTATATTATTGACTTGCTATACAATGAGCGAAATTTCATCATAGTTGACGTCAGAGCAGCTACTTTCATTCGCGCGAACTGTCATGTCAGCCCCAAATTGTTCCACAAACCGGCTTGAGATACCATTTTTCAGCAGCAAGCATACATATCATTCCTTAGTCAGAGCAGCCCCTTTCATAACCGCTAGCTGTCATATCAGTCGCAAGTTGTTCCAACAACCGAACTAAGGATCCATTTCTTATCAGCGAACATATATATCATTCCTTAGTCAGAGCTGCCCCTTTCATAACCGCTAACTGTCATATCAGTCGCAAGTTGTCCGACTAACTGAGCTTGAGTACCCTTCGTTATTTAAACCTTGAAATTTTACATTATGTACACTTCATTACTTTTAGTGACGAGCAAATTATTGAACCATTCCTACCCTACCTAACTGAATTTACGTCTGCGTGTTTCTAACACGCGGAGCAAAGGTACGTGTTTCTAACCCGAGGGGCAACCGTACGTATTGTCTTAGGGTACGTAGTGCTGATAGATTTTTCGCGATCGTGACTTTGTCCGGTTATGGCAGTGAGCTGTATTGAATTGGTGCTAGTGCGCATGTGCTGAAATAGTTTAGCGCGAAAGCTGGGATCCAACATCATCTTATATTTTACAACACTTTAATTTATTGGGTTCAATGTGATAATTAGTTTCATAATAATTTTAATTTATTCTTCAGAAACTCAGAGAGGGTAACTAAAGCCGACTAACAGCTTCTCACTCATAAATAATTTGGACCATCATGTTTCTCTGGCTCTCCAGCATTTATGTGATCATTTTATCCGGGGTTCTAATATTGTATTTCAGTCTCTCTTCTCACAGTGAACGCTGTCCCGGTCCGTCTGACCCATCCCTGGATAAACTGGTTGCTTCTCGTTTTTTTATCCGTTTGTACGACTAATTCCACTTCCGACGCTTGGGTGGGGATGGGGAACACCAATGGCATGGGTTCCCTTGAAAAGGTGGCATTTCCTTCATAAAACCCAGACCTGTTCCCCATGTTTGTTAAAAGTGTATTTTAGGACCTTACACGCATGGCAATCACGGCCAGCTATTCCTACCTGATCTGCCTGGAATAATAGTACTCATTCCTTTTGCTGAGGAAAAACTGACCTTGATTTTTTCAAGAGATTGTAAGTTTTCTGATAATTGGCCGAGATTTAATTTTCCTCAAATGTCAGAAAGAGACACGACGGTATTATTGAACGCTCTAGATTTTCTTTGCCCTAATCTCCTGATGATATCACAACAAAAATTTTACAGAACCATTTCAAATTATTTATGATTTTTCAATTAATTTATTCAGCCTGATTATGTTCGTCGATTGAGATGAAATTCCTATTGTTCAAAGGACTCACCAAATCAAAAAAATCGACTAAAATGAACGCATACGGTTCTAATCTCTTGCTTTAAGAAAGACAATATCCAGCGAATCTTCGTTTCAACTTTAATGACATGCAAATTAAATCAGCATAAGAAAGAAGTCAAAGTTTAATCTGAAAAGAACTCAATAGTCATAAAGAAACTGTCATGATAAAATTTTGTTGTGAACATATTTATGGAATATTGCTTATGAATATATGTCATGAATATAAAGTATTGACGTGATATCAATGTTTCACTGGTTCACTATTCGTTACCCTTTACGTTTTTGAACCAGGAAGTGAATCAGTAGCTCGGTAGGAATTCGAGATTCATCAAAGCAATTCTGCATTTCCTCTAAAATTGCTTCCACTGCAGTCGTTCATGAGGGAGCTTGATGTGTGTAACATGCCAATAGTTTTGTGTGTCGGGGTGCAACCAGGGGTTTTCCTCTCCCACGTTTTTTTCGGCCCCTTCCACGAGCTGTGAGTTTTGGGGTACAACAGAGCGAGAACTTGTCTTATACACGGAAAAATTTACTAAACTAGGACACTGCATTCTCACTCTCTTCTCACCCCTTCTAAAAGAGTGATTTAGTTCACCAGTGTTTGAACTATTACCCAGTTTTCAAGCTACAAAACATGCTGGGTGGCCAAGTTAATCCACCGTTGTCTAATATGGCCGTCTCCCCCACTTTAACTTGGGATCTCGACTGGTCTAACTTTCTAATTACGCAGTCGTGTTGAATGAGGCTAAAACCAAGACAGGTAGGCCACACTGTATATACATACGGTGCTCTTCCCTTCCGGGTAACGCCAGCTGTTCACGGGTGCGAAAGTGGATGTATATTACCGAGATCAAGTTGGCTTTTTCTTTAGTTATCCAGAGAAGAAGGAGAATATTATCTCCATCTCTGTATATTCCATGTGATAGCATCACTCACGGGAAATGAATGGCCATTCAGATAAACCATCTTAACCATGATATCACGTTTTATGTCTAATGAAGGAATAATTGATATTGACTCCAGTAAATTGTAACCCTGGTATTTTGACGAAATATTTCAGAGTTATTTACAAAAATTGTGGCGAAGTAAATATTATTCGCGGTGAACATGGAAAGTCGTTACCATGATATGGCTGATCAAAGATTCTTAATTGAATAGATACATCGATTTTTTTCGTAAATTTGTAGACAAGAAGACAACGATAATTCATCAATCTCGAATATGTGTAACCTCTCCCTAATTTTCCATCGTTACTCTTCTCTCGAGAGGCACCCGCCTCTCCAAACCCTATTGTTAGGGTCGCTGAATGTGCGTGGCTGTAGTACGAGTGATGTAAAGAGGAGGGAGATTGGTGAGATGTTTGTGAGGAGGAAGTTGGATGTGTTGGCGCTGAGTGAGACGAAGTTGAAAGAGAAGGGCGAATGCGAGTTTGGTGTTGTGAGTGGAAGAAAGTCTGGTGTGGAGGAAGGTAGGGCACGAGAAGGTGTGGTCTTGATATTGAGTGATCGGTTGGCTAGTAGCGCTACCGAATGGAAGGAGGTGTCCCCAAGATTGATGTGGTGAAAGTTAAGTTAGGCGTAGAAAGATGGGCATTTGTGAGTGCTTACGGACCTGGCAGCGAGAGGAGTGAAGAGGAGAGGGAACAACTCTGGACTGACTTGAGTGACTGTATTGGGAGTTTTGGAGGTCATTTCAATGTAGTTGTACTGGGTGACCTAAATGCGAGAGTTGGAGATGAAATAGTGGAGAATGTGATAGTAAGGTATGGCGTTCCCGGTAGAAATGACAGTGGAGAAAACCTGATAGGTCTGTGTATGGAGCAGGAGCTGGTGGTCGGGAACAGTTTGTTCAAGAAGCGAGATATTCACAAGTACACATGGGTAAAGATGGCCCATGGTGCAATGGTGGAGAGAGCACTGATGGATTTTGTGC
>SDVV010016897.1:0-14118 GCA_016164225.1 Gammarus roeselii | reverse complement strand
ACTGATTTAGAGAGCTGGAAAAACAGGCGCGAGTATAGGGACTGATTTAGAGAGCTGGAAAAACAGGCGCGAGTATAGGGACTGATTTAGAGAGCTGGTAAAACAGGCGCGAGTACAGGGACTGATTTAGAGAGCTGGAAAAACAGGCGCGAGTATAGGGACTGATTTAGAGAGCTGGAAAAACAAGCGCGAGTATAGGAACTGATTTAGAGAGCTGGAAAAACAGGCGGAAGTGTAGGGACTGATTTAGAGAGCTGGAAAAACAGGCGCGAGTATAGGAACTGATTTAGAGAGCTGGAAAAACAGGCGAAAGTGTAGGGACTGATTTAGAGAGCTGGAAAAACAGGCGGAAGTGTAGGGACTGATTTAGAGAGCTGGAAAAACAGGCGCGAGTATAGGGACTGATTTAGAGAGCTGAAAAAATAGGCACGAGTAAAGGGACTGATTTAGAGAGCTGGAAAAACATGCGCGAGTATAGGGACTGATTTAGAGAGCTGGAAAAACAGGAGCGAGTATAGGGACTGATTTAGAGAGCTGGAAAAACAGGCGCGAGTATAGGGACTGATTTAGAGAGCTGGAAAAACAAGCGCGAGTATAGGAACTGGTTTAGAGAGCTGGAAAAACAGGCGGAAGTGTAGGGACTGATTTAGAGAGCTGGAAAAACAGGCGCAAGTGTAGGGACTGATTTAGAGAGCTGGAAGATCTTAAAGCAAAAAATTGGCATGTCGAGAATGCATGGGATTTGATTCGGAGAAATTACAAAACAAACACGACGCACGCTTGTAGAACAGTTGTGATAGGAGATGGTCGTTGGGATCATGATACCTCAGTGCCCCACTGTGTTAAAGGCTGGTAGAACAGTTGTGATAGGAGATGGTAGTTGGGATCATGATACCTCAGTGCCCTACTGTGTTGCAGCTTGTAGAACAGTTGTGATAGGAGATGGTCGTTGGGATCATGATACCTCAGTGCCCCACTGTGTTGCAGGGTTGTAGAACAGTTGTGATAGGAGATGGTAGTTGGGATCACGTTACCTCAGTGCCCCACTGGATTGCAATTTCAAAGGACATAGATGAAGTAAATGAGAGATAGAGTGTAGCTCGGTTCTAGATTTAGAGAAGAATCGAAACGAGCACGAACAAAGTATTTTCCCCAATACCTAATACTGTTACATACAAAAGGAATAGAACGAACAATGTTTTCCTTAGCGTTGTTAAAAGAGTCGTTAACTTTAAATATCAAAATAGAATGCAATAAACTTAAAGAAGTGAATACTTCAGATCAAAGAAGGTGTATTCTCGTAGACTCATTAACACGTCGCAGCGCCAGAATAGAATACCATGATGGGTGAGAAATCGGCATGATGGCGAATACAATGAAAACTACGATGAATGTGAAGCAACAACATTATTTCATGTTCGTCTCAGAAACGTTGTTAAAAATCAATTCAATTCATAGACCAATACAAGAGACCTTCACGAGCGGTGGAAGTGCACACCCAATAATAATCGAACCATTATCCAACACCGACAGTCACCGACATCCTTGTAACTGAAGCCTGGACCACGATGGTTGCTCGTGAGTCTACCATCGCCACACAAGAGCAAGAAGCAGCAGGAAGGAGGGATCGTATGCATACAAGAGCCCGCTCTACTAGAGGCAGTTTAGGCGGGCCACCAACTAAAACAAGGGATAGCATCTCTCGACGCTACAAAAGCAGGAACGCTTGGGGAACGAGAACGACAAAAAGAAGATGGGGAAGGTACCCGGTTTGCTCTACATGCACTGCTTAGTTAACATGCTTGCCACAGTGAGTCATTCAAGGTAGCTTCAATGAAGCTGCTGGTGTTGGTAGGAAAACATGAAATAAGCTAAGTAAAAAAATGCCCTGAAGCAACCATTACCGTGAACAGGTGAGGCGCATCACATAGAAAAAAATATGTGCGTGAATGTACCCGCCTGTACATTTACCCTCATGACATTATGACGTAGGTATCCGTTAGCAAGCGTAACGACCGCATCACTTCAAGTCTCGTCTAACCATCCAGGTGTCATTTGATGCAACATCAATGGGCAAAGTAGGTCCACTCTCACCCTGGGCAGACACCGAGTTACCAGCAGCAAAGCCGATCCTCGCGAAGGCAGTTGATCTGGACGCGCGAGGTGGCCAAGGGGATGTGGATACGGGGGTATACAGGATACACGCAGAACACGTTTTTTACAATAAAATCAATTATCTGACTCTTCGGCAGCAGGAGACGATCAAACGTTTCTTTGCACTAAAAAACTTGATGAGACCTACCAGCTCTAAAAATATAATTAATCGGAGAACCGCTGCCAATAACTTCAAGGTGTATTGCTCCCAACAAACTCACCCGCATATCACTGCACGCAAGTTATGGAAGACAACCGAACACAGTCATGGTCAGGTTACAGCTAGGCCAATGCGACGGCGATTCTTTTTTTCCAATAGCTACCAATTGAGGTCCTGAGGCCTGGAAATCGAGGGTCCTGTCGTGCATCATTAGTGGGCCCGACTCGGCCCAGACAGTCAAGCAGCTTTGCTCTTCACGCAGCCGCTAATGAAGGGATAATTGGAAGGGAATACGGGATAATACCGAGCGAGCTGCGTGGGGTGGAAGGCCATGACTAGCTTTACTTAAAATAAATTTATCAAGAGTAGAACACCCTTCAATGAAAGGGTAGAGCCTTTAACATTTTTTGCTACTAATAGGAGGAGTAGAAAAATGCCCTTGCATTAATAAGGAGCGATAGGTCTACCCGCGTACGAGAGGTAAATTTACTCTCAATTGTAACGAGTGCTGGCTAGAAGGGGAGGCTGCGTAGGCAGTATGCCTGTCAGGTTGACGGATGCAGGACAATGCGTGTAGCTATAACACTCATTGTTTGTGTGGTCGTCAACTGTACACATAGGTACTGCATACACATCAATTAATGTCAGGCGACAGTCAATATACCTTTGCTCTCTTAGACGTTCTACCTCAGAACACTATCTTCTTACAATAAAAAAAACACCTAGTTTGAGCTAAAAGTCCTGTTGTTGTCTTCTTACAAGTGTAAACACTTGTAAACTGTTCTAAAATGAGACCGTTTCAGCAGCTTGGGGAGTGCAGGAGCGACCGAGGCACCATTAATTACGTTACACACCTTTCATAAGGTTATTGGCACAAGGAAGTCGAGAGCACATTTAAATCTTAATGAGAAACTAAAGAGATTAAGCTGACGAGAGCAAATTCCCTTGCCAAAAAAAGTACTGTGGTGCAAGTGAGTATACAACGCTGGGGCTACTCACGAGTTGACGGATCAAACACTCGACTGCCTATTAGCAGACCGCCACGAACCTGCGGGGGAAAACGAGGAAGCGTTAATAGAAATATAAGCAGGATACAGTGCTACTAGATCGCCAATAACGAAAGGAGGCGTAATAAATACAGAGTAAATACAGGAAACAGTGCTAGCAGATAATTGACGATGAAAGGCAGCATACTGAATAGAAGATAGATTCAGAATACGCTGCTAGTGGATAAAATAACAAAAGGCAGCATAAGCATGCGAGTTATCTGGCTACCCACTTAGCAGCTCGAGCACAAAACAATCTTGGGAGGTACATCTGCAGAATATAGCGGGAGAAAAATGTTTTTTTTGTTGGCCTACAATGAATAAATGAGACGCCTTCCCAACGTGGAATTTACCTGTTGATAAAATTGTATGACAATATCCTATCTTGAAAATATTTCTTAACGAGCTACAGAAATCAAATCAACACCATTTTTAATAGTCGGAAAATTGTATTTCAAGATTTAAGTCAATTTTCAATCGGTAGCGATCGATAGGTACTGCAGCGACGACAAATAACACGGGAAAGATCGAAGATTTTAAAAACAATCATTGCTAGCATTATATAATAAATTCATATGCAGCGAATCTTAAAACTAAAAATCAGAATTTCAAATAATCGAATTTAATCAACATTTGAAAAAAAATCAGTTACTTTGTCAAAGTTTGACCACCATTTCATATATTTGTTTGTTAACCACAGTTCTTTGTAATATTTTTTTTACCGCATCAAATTACGGTTGGGTGAAAACAGCGTACTTCCCGGCACCGTCGGAGCAGAGGCAGCGAAATGAACCAGTAACCGCGGAGCCTTACAGGAAATAAGGGCAAGACAGATGCGGGGACAGCGAAGAGTTGTTGTGAAGGGGAGGAAGGGGAGGGGAGGGGAGGGGTGGGGTGGTGTTGGGGTTAGGGGGCGGCAGAAATTGCAGACCTGCTCTGGTATACTACTAATAGACCTGCCTTGGTAAAGACCTGCTCTGGTATACAACTAATAGGCCTGCTTTGGTATACTACTAATAGACCTGCTCTGGTATACTACTAATAGACCTGTTTCGGTATACTACAACTGCTTTCAGAGCAGACGAACATGACACACACAAGCGCATATGAACGTAGCAGCGTGGCGTCCGAAACTTGAACACATTGAACCAAAAACGAAGTTATTAATATGATACTCAGCATTTGGTTTCATAATGGGAAAGGGAAAAAAAACAAAATAGTCCTCCACATAGAATATGGTGTCAGTACCAGTCCTCCACATACATGTGGTGTCAGTACCAGTCTTCCACATAACATGTGGTGTCAGTACCAGTCCTCCACATAACATGTGATGTCAGTACCAGTCCTCCACATACCATATGGTGTTAGTCGCACGAACCGCAAGATATTCACACGGAATCCAATTTTAAAGATTACCTCATAAACATCAAATCTAAGAACTATTTCAAAATTGAAATCATTAAATTCTAATGTGTCGGTCCCTCGCATGGGACGGTTCCCCATCCCTCTACAGCCAACAACAACAACAACAGTAGGAGCTCGTTTACACAGTAAGAGGAACGGCTCCGCAAACCACTCCAAAACAAACGAGGGCCAACGCTGGTAGGAGATCGATCGCGTCCATAACTTTGGAGGCGAACGGACACCAAAAGAAAAATACCAGGAAGAATCTCCCTCTATTGAACACTAATTAAACCATCACAATGCGGGAGCGCCACATCTGCCACCCATACAACTTAAAATCTGGTTGAAAAGAATAACGAACCTTTCTTTCGCCTCACCCCCTCGCCGGAGCTACCCAGTTATAGGATAGGTGCCTCTATGGAAGGAAGGTGCACCCAGCGCAGGATGTTGGTTGGCATGGCGCCAGATGTTCCCTCTCGATCACTTCTGGATATACACGGCAATCCTAATTAAAAAGACCTCAAGCAAATCATTGAAATCAGTGAAGGCACCTCGCGTTCGTTGGGACAGCTGGTGCCAGCTGTTCGCATACAGTTCTGCAAGGGAATATAAACAGAACGGCTTCACTTCACATTAAACAAGCATTATAGGACGAACTACTCCGGCTTGCTTGCCTGTAGGCCGTGAACAGCCCTATCACAGCAAAGCCTAAGGCCGGCCTATTGAATAACTGTGCCTCAACAGGGGGATACACCAGCAGACTCTGCTATGGGGGAAACGCCGAGTGAAGAGAAAACTACAGCACAGGCAGAGCTAAAGTGAGCCAGCATACAGTATCACGTCCCAAATCATACATTGGAATGATGATGAATGCAGTGAGAGAAATAGAGTTATGCCTGCCTTCGAGAATTTCCTTTATAGAGTTGGAGAAGTTATCGTACAAGGGAGGGGGCACCACACAATGCAGGGAGTGAAAGGCAAGTCTCAGTCGCGGACACGTAACATCTGCAACCGAAAAAGGAGAGGAATTGATCTGAACGTCCTTGGCAAGTCATGCAGCCAAATCGAGGAATAATCAACTGGGTTGGACAGACGTGTAAGGGCCCTCTTGAACAGTCGGAGGAGATCTTGAAAAGCACTTGTCATGCTGATTCCCATTGAACCTGATGGTGTAGCCCTGGTACCTAGGCTCGATTTAGACCTCGGGAGGCTCATAGCCCTAGAGTCTTACGGCTCGAGGAAAGGGCGAGGAAGGGTAACGCACAAAGGCTCTTCGACTCTAACAAGCCGACCGGATAACGCTTTAGGGCCACTCCAGGAGGCGAACGATGGTCACGCTCCGGGAAATGAGGGAACTCATCGATCGCGGATCCAACCTTGCCGCAGTAATGATACTATGAGTAAAAATACATTCATATACAGTTAATAAAATATTGATATAACAAACTACAAAGTTTGTTAAAAAGTTAGATGATCCGACTGAACTGGAGAGGCATTCCCCAGAATTAAAATAAGTGAGATGTTGATATAAATTGGAAACTCGATAGAAAAATTGGTAAGAAACATAAAAACGCGACTATTAAAACTTCCCATGATTTAAAAATTTAATGAACAGATATAAAATTGAAAACCTGGATATCTGTCTGCAGGTATCAGCGTGCGAAAGTGATCCGGTGGAACCATATCTAAACACACAAAGAAACCCCGATTTGGCCTTCGCAGAGCATTTCCAGTATGTAGATGGGCTAGCCTGAAACAGCACTGCATAGCTGGCCATGGACATAGCTACATGGATTACCTACGCCTGGATAGAACGGGAAGCATCCAGCACGGGACATGGTAGCACCCTCCAAGAAACAGGGAGGCACTTACTAAAGTGTCGAGAACAAAGAGCAGCAAAGAACTTACTACACGGCATAGCGAAACACCATGGTGAAGAGAACGCTAATCAAAGATGTGTTTTGAAATTATCTCTTGAATGAAGTAAACGGTTGTATACTTATAGTCATACATACGTCATCAAGGTTGTAAAGGTGAAGTCCTCACGATGAAGGATGCAACCAACATCTAAAAATGCAACCAAGCATACACCAATTACTTTTATCCATGAACAGCATCGTCTAGTAGGATACACTTTCCTACTAGGTTCTCATTACAAGACTCCCAAGAAGGGGTGAGCCAAGCGAGGAAGAGGAGGAGAGTCGCGGCCCTGATGGCAGGACAAGATGGTCCAGACGAAAATAGTGTTCTTCATTGTTTTCGGGCCCGCCGACGAGCCATAGCCTAATGTATGCGTAATATACGGCGCTCAGTAATTCATTAGTCGACTCAATGGGCCTGGCTCCCTGAGTTATGAATACTGCTGCTTCAAAAGATAGAGAATTTCTGTGAAGGGAAAGACGAGCAGGCTATCCGTGGGTTGCCCAGACGAGCACACTTCAGAGCGCACGAGAACAACGCGGACTGGGTCTCAAATGTGCCGGACAAACACGGGAATGAGGCGCTCTAGATAGCAGGCAATAGCCTATTGGAGCGCTGTGTAGGCCTAACAACCCTTTGTTGAGAGTCTTCAATAAAAAAAGATTAAAGAGTAAATGGATGGGAGTATGAAGGAAGTCTATGGACATGATTGAGATCGAAGGAATAACACAAAAGGCACGTAATTCCACCAGAAACAAAACAAGATAAAGAACAGAAAATTTGTTCAATAATGGAGTTTCAACAGGCTATATTCGAGATTTTATTTCAGTCACCGAACAATTTGTTGAATCAAGTGCCAAATAAATGACAAAGGTGTGAGCAATGGGAGCAATTATTTCAGGAGCAGTGAGCACACGTGGCCGAGTCCGGCGTAAGGTGACCTATCAGAGCGACTGGAGAGCTCATGTATTTTACGGGTGCCCTATACCGACCGCACTGCCTGGCCACCAGGAACCGGATCTACGGCCAGACATCTTCTCTACTACCAAGTAACCGCTATTCCTGGAACATATGAGACAAACGATTGCGATGTAACTGGGTTAATGGCAAGAATTGCCTAATGGTATTCCTACCAGGACGGGTGTGTACCCAACCAACTCTTATTCACCTCGATCATGCATCAAACACCGTGGAATCCTGATGTTCGCCACCGGGTTAATGGCAAGAATTACCTAATGGTATTCCTACCAGGACGGGTGCGTACCCAACCAACTCTTATTCACCTCGATCATGCATCAAACACCGTGGAATCCTGATGTTCGCCACCAGGTTAATGGCAAGAATTACCTAATGGTATTCCTACCAGGACGGGTGTGTACCCAACCAACTCTTATTCACCTCGATCATGCATCAAACACCGTGGAATCCTGATGTTCGCCAAACCCATTTCAATAGGTCGTTCTTCTTAGAATTAGCCTGTGACGTCTATTTGTAACTTCACATTGCTTTTCTTTTAATAATAGAAGTAGTTGCGTATTTTTCGAAACGTAAAACTCATTGCTAGAGGGAGTATATGCAAAGTTTACCAATGGTGGGGGAATTATAGCATACATATTTTAATTCCAGCAATTAGCATCTCCATCCAAACGAGTCTTCACTGTCTCTTGCCGCTCAGTGACAGAGCTCATTTCTGCGTGGACTCAACAGCCCAAGTTCGACATCGGATGACAGTGCAAATTAATTTGGACCAACAATGAAAATAATAAAATATGATGTTCCCTGGAAGATGCGAGGACGGCGAGTTGTCGGGGCAGAAGCAGGGTGGTCAGTATCAGCAGGAGGAGGCGCAGAGAGGGTCGATATGAGAAGGACAATGAGCGTCTGGGTCCTCCTCGGAAGGCGGACAATACCATCAAATGATGAAAAGATGCCATGCTCTGATGATTTCCAACGGTCCCTCATATGGGGACGGTGGAGAACAGAACACCTATACAGGCATATTGTGTGCCATTAAATAGCGTACGATGGGTAGCAGGTCACTCATATGGGGACGGTAGGGATTAGAACACCTATACAGGCATATTGTGTGCCATTAAATAGCGTACGATGGGTAGCAGGTCACTCATATGGGGACGGTAGGGATTAGAACACCTATACAGGCATATTGTGTGCCATTAAATAGCGTACGATGAGTAGCAGGTCCCTCATATGGGGACGGTAGGGATTAGAACACCTATACAGGCATATTGTGTGCCATTAAATAGCGTACGATGGGTAGCAGGTCACTCATATGGGGACGGTGGAGAACAGAACACATATACAGGCATATTGTGTGCCATTGTACAGCGTACGATGGGTAGCAGGTCCCTCATATGGGGACGGTAGGGAACAGAACACCTATACAGGCATATTGTGTGCCATTATATAGCGTACGATCGGAAGCAGGACACGAGACTTAACGAGGACGACGGGGTACGCAATAGGTGCAGATTTTTGATGGGATAGCAGCTCACGAACAAGCATTACACACGAGGATGATAGCAGACCGCAAGGCGATGTCATTCTTTCTCCATCATGTACAGTTGCCATAGAAACCTTATTTTATGGTTAGTCAGTGACGGAAAACAAATTAATCGCATTCCTGAAACTCAACTCCACTTGAAATATTATTTCAGCAAATAATTTTTTTGAATACATTTCCGACCATTTAAGACAGCGGAAAATTAGCACTAGAGAATTGGTTTATTCCGAAATCGTATACAAATACTCCCTTTCTCTTTCGACTGCACAGTGGCGAAAGAACGCTTAACAAATGAAGAGCAAATTAACGTAAATTTTATTTGATTGCAAGTCGCGGTGCATGTAAAATTATTTTAAATTTGATTTGTATAGTTCACAGAGGAGCTTTGCAAAGGCATAGCACCGTAAGCTTTGCACAGGCATAGCACCGTAAGCTTTGCACAGGCATAGCACCGTAAGCTTTGCACAGACATAGCACCGTAAGCATTGCACAGACATAGCACCGTAAGCTTTGCACAGACATAGCACCGTAAGCTTTGCACAGATATAACACCGTAAGCTTTGCAAAGACATAGCACCGTAAGCTTTGCAGACATAGCACCGCAAGCATTACACAGACATAGCACCGTAAGCTTTGCAGACATAGCACCGTAAGCATTGCACAGACATAGCACCGTAAGCTTTGAAGACATAGTACCGTAAGCATTGCACAGACATAGTACCGTAAGCATTGCACAGACTTAGCACCGTAAGCTTTGCAAAGACATAGCACCGTAAGCTTTGCAGACATAGCACCGTAAGCATTGCACAGACATAGCACCAAGCGCTTTGCAAAAACATAGCGCCGTCAGCTTTGCAGACATAGCACCGTAAGCATTGCACAGACAGAGCACCGTAAGCTTTGCAGACATAGCACCGTAAGCATTGCACAAATATAGCACCGTAAGCTTTGCACAGACATAGCACCGTAAGCTTTGCACAGACATAGCACCGTAAGCTTTGCTGACATAGTACCGAAGCATTGCACAGACATAGCACCGTAAGCTTAGCAAAAACATAGCGCCGTCAGCTTTGCAGACATAGCACCGTAAGCATTGCACAGACATAGCACCGGAAGCTTTGCAGACATAGCACCGTAAGCATTGCACAGACACAGCACCGTAAGCTTTACTCAAATATAGCACCGTAAGCTTTGCACGGACATAGGACTGTAATATAAATAAATACCATTCAAGTTAAACTCCACATGGGATAAGCAGATTTTTTGTCCCGTTATACTCAAAATAAACCATTTTCTACGGTCTAGTGTACGGTTACGGGAATAATCCGTTAGCCAGTCAAGATGACCAGAAATCTTCTATAATGATTTACCATTGGATATTTGAACTCTATGGAAGTTTTACTAAGCACCAACATCGAGACAGTAACTGACATTCTAATGGTTACAATGATACTAAGCACCAACATCGAGACAGTAACCGACAGTCTAATGGTTACAATGCTTAAACAAAACATACATGCTCTGGAAAAAATAATATAAAGTAATTGGTGTCACCTATGCACAGATTCCAAGATGATGTTCTTATTTAGTAAATGATGAGTATTAAAGGCAGACACAGTAGAAACAAATACATGCAAAGATTCCCCTTTCAAACATGCCCCGAGTGATCAACAAGTCAGATTTCAAAATTTTAGGGTATTAAGTAGCAACTATCCCAGTTACTAAGGAGTGCAGCAATGTAAAGAATAGGCATTGCCCCAAAAATCGGCTTACCGATCCAATCGACCTCAACGGGGAAGCCGAGTTAGAAAAATTCCTGGTCACTCGCGAACGTCGTGTATAATTGAATGCATTTGCAAAACAAAAATTACAGGGTGGCTACCAAAAAAAGGCGACTTCACCAGAAAGAGCCACAGAAGTGCTAAAAAACACTCCTCTCTCAGCAAGGCAACATGACGCACGCACCGTATTTTTCATACCACCATGTAACAAAAGATTTTGTCACCAATGTTTCGGGACATTTACGATGAGACTCGCGAGGGATCATTTCTCAGGGCCCTGCTCGCGAGCGGCGCAGCAACAAAACTCGCCAGAAAGATGAACCCACAAATCCCTCGTGATTCCGAAACAACACTGGCAGGGGAGAGTTCGGTTCCCGACTGAACACATGCAGTGCCCAACACAACTCTGCCCAACGCAGGGGAGGAATCGTCCACGTTTCTCAAAAAATCATTGACACGTATTCAAAAAATCATAGAAAAGATGCAATTTCCTGAAAGTACATCGGTATGTCGAGCGAAATTGTACCCAGGTTTGCAAGTGTGCATAGTCGAGCACGAGAAGAAATTCCGCCTCACGAAGCCTTACGGAGCATCCACGAGAGCCCTGTTCATTAATACAGCTTAGAGGGCCCGAGTCGCACCCCCACAGCCATCATTGCAGGAATTAACCTCAGATTACGACAGCTTAGGCAGTGTTTCACTGCAACGATTAATACCTGGCCAAACATTGGGGCGCTAGCAAAAAGCGCCCAGAGGGAGGCTGCGAGGATACATTTGAAGAGTGTTGGGGCACAAGTGTTGATTTGAAGAGAAGTGCGTTTAGGTGCGTGAAGAGACGAGGAGGAAAGTTGTTGGAGCTAAGCCTCAAGATGCTAAATTAGAATGAAATTTTGTTTTATTCAAATCAATAATTTTCCTTTTCTGGATTTATTTTTTCACGTTTCTTCTACACGTACGGAGGGGAGTTACTTGAACATTAAAATGATCGTCTTGAATGGACAATTCAATGCCAACAATACTGCTGAAAAGCCGGCATTGAAAAATACAGCAGCGGATGAGGCTTCCTCGGGCTTCATCCAAGCAGATTAAAACATCGCAATAACTTTTTCAAAAATTTCGGCATGCCTCAAAAGTGCGCAGCTGCATGGGTCATTCAAATGGTATTCGTACCGACGCAGTTTGTCGACGTCGTCAACTCTCCAGTAGAGAAGCGTTGATGAACACTGACTGCATGCGAAGGTGTGTGGTGTGACCACTAAACTTCGACACCAATGTGTTCGTTAGATGATCAGAGACTGCTCACACGTTACGTATGTAGGAATCGTTCCTGATAGTTCCATATTCATTGATTGGAGATGCTTCAGAAATTAAGGAGTGGGCAGCATCTAACTCCGATGGTGGCAGCAACGCTGTGTCCCGCACCCCAAGTATTACAGCAACAAGATGCAAGCAATGAATGATTGAACCATCCAACGCACATAGAGGACCGCACATAAACAAATAAGGACATTTGCGTTCGGTTTCCAACATCCCTGTGTTGAGATTCTACGCTTCTTAGTATGTTTATACGCATGACTTTTCTCCAGGCGTATGACTGCACACATCCAACCATAAAACCATACCGACCTAAATACATTTAATCACAATAAACGCTCGAAGGTCTCGAATGAGTCCTTTGAACTTCCGGTCAAACGCTCGAAGGTCTCGGAAGAGTCCTTTGAACTACCGGTCAAACGCTCGAAGGTCTCGGAAGAGTCCTTTGAACTACCGGTCAAACGCTCGAAGGTTTCGAAAGAGACCTTTGAACTCAAGGTCAAATGCTCGAAGGTTTTGGACTAAATAAATGCTTCCTTCGGGCTTCAGTCGACGCACACGAGGAGTGCGTGTGCGATGACCATTCTGGCGAGATATTCTACCCAAAACACTCGTTTGGTGTTTTGTAAACTAACCTCTTGAGCCGTCTATTTGTGATCAAACTAGTTCTATTAGCTCATCATAGAACAAAAACATCATATGATCTAGCCAACTGTGTAATTTGCTGTCACTGAAAGAGTTGAAAACCAAGCTGTATAGCTAACCTTTTAGCTAACCTTATAGCTAACCTTTTAGCTAACCTTATAGCTAACCTTTTAGTGTAAAACAGTTTTTTTTTCGCTATTTAGAGACCAAATTGACCTATCACGTAACTAGATGGCGCAGTGCCAAGACAAAGCATGTCTCGTTACACACGCAACAAAAGAACATTAACAATTCTTCAACTAAATATTACTTCATATTATAACCCTGAAGACGAATAAACATTCAACATTCACTGAAATATTGGTCTACATATCACAAGGCGTTCTTGTCAGCTCACCACGACGATAGGTCGTACGTGAAGACTCCAACGATCCATCAGTTTCGAAGCCTTGTCAGTCAAAAATCTCTTCGGACCAATCTTGCAGATCAATACCCAAGTCGATCCAGTCAACGAGGCACGAGCGTGACTGGCACGAGCGTGAAAAGCAAGAGCGTGAAAAGCAAGAGCGTGAAAAGCAAGAGCGTGAAAAGCAAGAGCGTGAAAAGCACGAGGGTGAAAAGCACGAGGGTGAAAAGCAAGAGCGTAAAAAGCAAGAACGTGAGAAGCACGAGCGTGAAAAGCACGAGCGTGAAAAGCACGAGCGTGAAAAGCACGAGCGTGAAAAGCGCGAGCGTGAAAAGCGCGAGCGTGAAAAGCACGAGCATGAAAAGCCCGAGTGTGGAAAATACGAGTGTGAAAAGCACGAGCATGAATAGCACAAGCGTGATGAGCACGAGCGTGAAAAACACGAGCGTGATAAGCACGAGCGTGATAAGCACAAGCATGAAAAGCACAAGCATGAAAAGCACAAGCATGAAAAGCACAAGCATGAAAAGCACAAGCATGAAAAGCACAAGCATGAAAAGCACGGGCATGAAAAGCACGGGCATGAAAAGCACGGGCATGAAAAGCACGGGCATGAAAAGCACTGCCATGAAAAGCACGGGCATGAAAAGCACGGGCATGAAAAGCACGGGCATGAAAAGCACGGGCATGAAAAGCACGGGCATGAAAAGCACGGGCATGAAAAGCACGGGCATGAAAAGCACGGGCATGAAAAGCACGGGCATGAA
>SDVV010016896.1:0-14119 GCA_016164225.1 Gammarus roeselii | reverse complement strand
TAGCCCTGCGGAGTTACCCCCTGGGCCTAAGCACGTTGAGGTCGCTCTTCGGCGCGCCCTGGTAGCCCTGCGGAGTTACCCCTGGGTCAAAGCACGTTGAGGTCGCTCTTTGGCACGCCGTGGTAGCCCTGCGGAGTTACCCCCTGGGCCTAAGCACGTCGAGGTCACTCTTCGGCGCGCCGTGGTAGCCCTGCGGAGTTACCCCTGGGTCAAAGCACGTTGAGGTCGCTCTTCGGCGCGCCGTGGTAGCCCTGCGGAGTTACTGTGTGTCGTGTGGCACTCGTGTACATCTAAGGCATTCTGTGCGCTAAGGATATTGACTCTACGCACTCTAGGACAAACACGATTCAGTGAGAGTAACCTAATAAAATTCAGTAAGAGTAACTTAATACAATTCAGCGAGAGTAACTTGATACAATTCAGTGAGAGTAACCTTTGCTACTGTGTTTTTTTACCTCTCATATAAGCTTAATAAAAATTTGCCTAATATTTGCCAAGGCGGTGTCACATCAAAATCACAAATACGGTTCACAGGGGGAAGACGGATTAGGAAAAAAAAGAGATTGCGTGTATCGTGTAAACATAACCGAGGTTCTTATATGAATTCATTTTTCTCCCCAGCTCGTTGGTTGTGTTTGTCCAGAACATCACAGGGAGGGCTGATACCGAGCCTGCCAACTTCACAGCTCATTACACGACATGGAAACAGAACCAGCGATCACCGGGCAGGAAGAGACGCTCGGCTACCAACCTGCACTGCTCTGAACCCAGTCCGTCGGTCTACGTGGCTGGAACGGCGGAGCAGGTAATGGATTCTGTTATTAAATGCTCTGATATTGATCAACACGGCTCAGACCCCAGCCCGTGCCGGTACGTGCTTGATATTGGCACGTACACGTAACAGTGTTCGAACTCCAGCCCGTCGGTGTACGCTCTGTTATAGACCAGCACTGCTCTGATCCCAGCCAGTCGGTGTACGCTCTGATATAGATCAGCAGTGCTCTGACCTTAGCAGAGGAACTACATACGGCTGTCGCTCCGATATTGCTCGGGACGTACTGGAATTTGATCAAATGTGTCGAGTAGAAAACCATTCAATAAACCCTAGTAAAATGGCTTTGCATCCTAAAAAAACAATTTATTCACCGTTTGCTCTGCTCGACGTTTGTAATGTTACTATGTGATGTTTGCAAGACGCTTCCTTGTTCAGATTCGTACAATAATTGACCCTGCTCTCTTTCTATATACACGTAGAATTAAAAGGCCTGCAATAACTGCCACACATCTAGACCTTTGTTATTTCCCTCAATCAGGGTCAGCGGGAGTTCGTCCTCGGGTCTGGGTACGACCAGAACTGCCAACTGACTGCAGGCAACAGATACCGCGTCGGGGTGGTGGCTGAGACAAAATTGCTGGGTGGGTTGCTTAATGTGAATTTAACTTAACATCAACTAAAAACTCTTTGCCCTAATTTGACTTCGCCTAATTTCACACTTCCTACTGAAAAATTAGACTGTCAATGCTGAAAACATTTTTTATTAAACAATATGAAATATTACATTTAATTATGATATCTTACATTATTTTTGACGAGGCACTGGCGCTGTCACGCGCTTGGCCGCTGGCCCTGGTGACGTCAGACCACGTGACAACTGCAGCATCATTCAAACTGTTTCCTAGGCTCGGTCATCATTTCATCCATGGGTTGATCATCTCGGCAATAAATAGATTGATACGAGAAAATAAACTGGTTTCAAATTATACTTAAGTTGTAATCAAAATAAAATGAATGGTCAATTTTATATCTCCACCCTGGTAATCTCAACTCAGGGGATCCTAAATGTATAAGGTTCCCAGGCCTTTCAATCTCACTTATCTAACGTTTTCACTAAAGAATATCACCCTTGTCTGCCATGTTTAATTTCAACTACACCACACCATGGAGCGTATTGATTGATGGATACCTTTTCATTTTCAAATCTAATGTGCATGGGATATTCGTTGGTTTGAATTTTCCCGGTGGTTATCTAACATTAGTTACTTCAAAGATTTGCTTGTCTAGAACTTGGTTCTATTCTAGTTTTAAACAATACTGCGAGTTTTCAAACGTTCCTTGTGTTGTTTTTCTTTTTCTCTTAATGACGCTCTTTGTCTTACACTTTTGGTACAAAACGCTCAAGGCGGACTCTGTGACCAGAGGATCCTATCGACCTGATCCCCAATTTTGCTGTTCATGTGACCGCTGCTTTGTCACGCGTTCGTTAACGCACACTTCACGGCGTTCGTTAACGCACGCTTCACGGCGTTCGTTAATGCACACTTCACGGCGTTCGTTAACGCACACTTCACGGCGTTCGTTAACGCACGCTTCACGACGTTCGTTAACGCACACTTCACGGCGTTCGTCAACGCACGCTTCACGACGTTCGTTAACGCACACTTCACGGCGTTCGTTAACGCACGCTTCACGACGTTCGTTAACGCACGCTTCACGATGTTCGTTAACGCACACTTCACGGCGTTCGTCAACGCACGCTTCACGACGTTCGTTAACGCACGCTTCACGACGTTCGTTAACGCACACTTCACGGCGTTCGTCAACGCACACTTCACGGCGTTCGTCAATCACGCTTCACGACGTTCGTTAACGCACACTTCACGGCGTTCGTCAACGCACACTTCACGGCGTTCGTCAATCACGCTTCATGACGTTCGTTAACGCACACTTCACGGCGTTCGTTAACGCACACTTCACGGCGTTCGTTAACGAGCCCTTGAGTTTTGTTTGATTTCACGTGAACGACCGACGCAAATCCCAATTGAGAAGGTCGTGTTGTGTAGTCACGACGATGCCGTAGGGATAATATTGTAATTTGAGCACATTTCACTACGATGCCGTAGGGATAGTGTTTTTATTTGACCACATTTCACGACGATGCCGTAGGGATAATATTGTTATTTGACCACATTTCGCGACGATGCCGTAGGGATAGTGTTGTTAGTTGACCACATTTCACGACGATGCCGTAGTGATATTATTGTTATAAGACCACATTTCATGACGATGCCGTAGGGATAATGTTGTTATTTGACCACATTTCACGACGATGCCGCAGGGATAATATTGTTATTTGACCACATTTCACGACGATGCTGTAGGGATAATGTTAAAATTTGACCACATTTTTGAGCATTCACAAATATTTCGGGAATTATCAAGGTAAAGGAGGAAATATTCAAGATCATTTACACAGCGCAACGTGACCCAAGTGCTCCAGTCACACTGAATTCCATAACAAAACTATTCGCAATATTCTCCCGGGTGAATCTCGAGTGTGTTTGAGGTAATATTCCGTAGTATGAGAGATAAATGAAATATCGTGAAACAATTATAAGTTACTTATTTTACAGAGATTGTTATCCGATGCATAAATGTTGTGTAAATACGTTCCTCTGTGCTGGATATGTTTATCGCTCCCTGCTGCCTGAAGAGACTCGTCCTTGTTCCAGAGATTTTAATCACAGCACATCGGCAGGATATCCAGCTAAGATTTGTATGTGTGTAAGCGTATAGGATAGTGTGAATAGTTAGTCATGTCATCAACCAATTTTTGGGGGAGCGATCACCGTATATAATTTTTTGTAACAAGACCGCTGTAACACACTTCACATTAAGGAGAGCTAATTTTTTGTAACAAGACCGCTGTAACACACTTCACTTTAACGAGAGCTATTTTTTTGTTTGTAACAAGACCGCTGTAACACACTTCACATTAAGGAGAGTTATTTATTTGTAACAAGACCGCTGTAACACACTTCACATTAAGGAGAGCTAATTTTTTGTAACAAGACCGCTGTAACACACTTCACTTTAACGAGAGCTTATTTTTTGTAACAAGACCGCTGTAACACACTTCACATTAAGGAGCGCTTTGTTGCTGCTTTTTTGGGGCTCCTTATAGAGTTTCATCTAATCAATATTTTACCCCGAAATAAGTACCGACACAAGGAGATCCGTTCCGTTTGGGGATTTCGTTTTTTCTGTCACTCCTGTCTTCTGTCTGTCACATCGCCTCTAGTGGCTGTGACACTAGAGGCGCTGTGACAGAAGACAGAGGAGTGATAGGAAAGAGGAAAGCTCCGTACGGAAAGGCAAACTAATCCAGTAGCGTAACTTTCTCCTTCTCGTTGCAGATGAAGTCCGTGTCAGCGAGTTCCAAGCGAAGGGCAGTTTTACAGCGGGATTATATTCTGGTTTGGACGTTGGTGCCACCTTAGGCATCATAGTTGTCCTTGTGCTGCTGCTCATAATCACTGTCACGGTTATTGTGTAAGTGTGGGGTTCAAAATCAAGCGTAGCAAAATAGTTTTGTGCCGTTCAAACATTTCACTCTCTGTTTAGGTATTGAGTGGAAAATTTGGTGCCATGATAATGGTTTTCATTCATAATGACATGAACATTACATTTCAACTACTGACATACTTAGATTGCCAATGTTGAATTGTGCAATAAAATAACGATATTTTGTTGCTTCGATAAATGATTTGATTTAATAAATTGATCAGTTCAACATGGAAGGAGCTGTCCGGTTACATCGCTTTCATCGATGTACATTTAAGCAAGATGGAGAAAAAAAAAAAAAAAAAACTGGGTTGCAACTCTCAGAACCAAATGGCTTTGTGACGACTAGTAAATGAACTCACTTGCTCAAAAGCAATAGTAATCACCCAGCTCAAAGCAATAATAATCACCCAGCTCAAAGCAATAATAATCACCCAACTCAAAAGCAATAATAATCACCCCGCTCAAAGCAATAATAATAACCCAACTCAAAGCAATAATAATCACCCCGCTCAAAGCAATAATAATCACCCAACTCAGAGCAATAATAATCACCCTGCTCAAAGCAATAATAATCACCCAGCTCAAAGCAATATAAATCCCCCAGCTCATCGCATAAATAATCAAACAGCTTAAAGCAAGAAAAATCACCCAACTCAAGCACGAATAATACCCAGCTCAAAGCAATAATAATCACCCCGCTCAAAGTATGAATGTAATGAGAAAAGTATTGCGATGCACAACAAAAAATTAATGGCATCTTATTTTCTACGCACAGAAAGGTGAAGCAACGACAAAAGAAGCAGCCTCAGCTAGAACCTACCTCGGGAGAAGGTAGGAGTCAATCTTGGTACAACGCACTCTTCCTTTGTTGAATCGTTCAAAATAATAATTCTCTTCCACTTCGTAAGAGCCATAAGGTTTAGCGTTGCGCCACTGCTTTTTATTCGAATGAATCTTGAAGAGAAAACATTACAGATAAGTATTTACGAGAGAATCTTGATAACAATCGTTGAACGTAGTTTGCGACCGATTTAGACCTTTGTCTCTTATAACCTTACTCGGTAATTTTGAAACTTTTAAGTTCCGCGACTACCCCCGAGTTTTAAGGTGAAAATCTGAATAAATGTCTGCTAGAAACAGCGTGGAGTCTTCTGCGCTTGACGGTCTAAATGTCTTATAGGTACAGCGACGTCTCCCGCACCCTGCTGTTTCGGCCGGCCAAAACCCACAAGCCCCTAACCACCTCCCTACTTTTATAAGCGAGCTCTGCCGAGCTCCGTCGTTCATTCGAGCGCTGCTGCTTGGTGGAGGCACAGCTATCACTGAGCTCCTAACAGCACACTCCCGCCACACTAAGACCCACAGGGTCTCTGCATCCTTTTGAAAAGATAAGATTCAGTATGTGACGACCCATCTGGGCAGTGGATTTGTGACCCACTGCCTCTGCAGAGCCACAGATGGGATCGGCAAATGCCCGGACGTACTGAATTTGCTGTTTCAGGGGTCCTGTGCCTCATCCTCGAAGGACAAAATTTGTCTACACAGAAATTTGTCGAAACAGAAATTTGTCGAAACAGAAATTTGTCGAGACAGAAATTTGTCGACACAGAAATTTGTCGACCCACCAAATTTGTTGACGCACTAAATTTGTCGACACGAAACTTGTCGACACAGGAATTTGTCGACACAGAAATTTATCGACACATAAATTTGTCGCCAGAAAAATTTGTTGACACAGAAATTTGACAGCACAGAAATTTTGTTGACACGCAAAATTTGTCGTCACATAAATTTTCTCGACACATAAATTTTGTCGACACGCAAAATTTGTCGACACACAAAATTTGTCGACCTATAATTTGTCGACACAGAAGTATGTCGACACAGACTTTGTCGACACAAGATTTGTCGACACGAAATTTGTCGACACAGAAATTTGCCGAAACAAAAATTTGTCGAGACAGAAATTTGTCGGGACAGAAATTTGTCGAAACAGAAATTTGTCGAGACAGAAATTTGTTGCCACAGAAATTTGTCGACACAGAAATTTGTCGACACAGATATTGTCGACACAAAAATTTGTTGAAACAGAAATTTTCGAGGTAGAAATTGGTCGTGACAGAAATTTGTCGAGATAGAAATTTGTCGAGACAGAAATTTGTCGACACATAAATTTGTCGGCACATAAACTTTACGACACAAAAAATTTGTCGACACATAAACTTGTCGACACATAAACTTGTCGACACATAAACTTGTCGACACATAAATTTGTCAAACACATGAAATTTTGTCGACACAAAAAATTTTGTCGACACAAATTTTGTGGACACACAAAATTCGTCGACTCATAAATTTGTCAACACAAACATTTTGTCGACATAGAAATTTCGTCGATACAAATTTTTTCCACACACACATTGTCGACACAAAATTTGTCGACACATGAATTTGTAAACACAAAATTTTGTCGACACAAACATTTGTCGACACAACTTTGTCGACTCAAGAATTGGTCGCACGAATTCAGTCGACAAACGAATTTCCTCGACATAAGATTTGTCGACACAAATTTGTCAACACAAAAACATTTTCTGTCGCCACATAGATTTTGTCGCCACACCAAATTGGTCGCCACACAAAATTTTCGCCACACAAAATTTGTCGACACAACCTTTTGTCGACACACGAACTGTGTCACAGGCTAGCATTGTGCCCAACAATTTCCTCCATACCGAGTGCCTACGGCACTCCGGTTTATTCGGAAGGTCACGTATCCAGGTCAGTTGAGTGAAACATAGACCTCTATCATGACAGCGCCTCCAGGCAGTCCTACCTTTGCTGCGTGCAGGAACAAATATCGTGCAACGAGACAGTCTCCCAATTCAAAGGAGCTCGACTCTGGGTCGAATGTGCACTTGTCGCCTTACATCAGCCTTCCATAGAATCGGGGCCCTGAATGAATTTGCTAACGCACCGCTCGTCCCCCCACAGGCTCACTTCGAGACCACTAGGGGCAAGACCGCTTTTCTTTCCGACACATTCCGGCAGAAGTACGTACACGGATAGGTCCTCAGCGCTTCACTGACGAGTATTCTTGCTCGGATATGTGATCCCGTCATACGGCTGGCACGCAAGTTCCCCGCAGTTTCTGTATTGTTCGTATGAGCCCTCCACCCCACTCAAAGTTCTCAGGTGACTGTGGAAAGCGGGACCGCTAACCTTCCCGTAAGTACTAACGCTCTTCCGGCGGCCCTCAGGATTCACCAAGCACACAAGTGCAAAGCTACGCCTTGGATCACACGCTTCCTGTCCAAAGGCCTCCTTAAAGAGGGGCGCCACGACCCCTCCTCTCGATTACACTGTCTCGTACCGACAACACGAGAGCGTTCTCAACCCCCTCGGGTTAGACTTCCTCCGCAAAGGCGTAGTCACGGCAGGGACCAAACAACCAGTTTTTGCATCTCGTATCTTTGCGGTCCCCAAGGCTTCCGGAGGGGATCACCTATTGATCGACCTCTCAGAATTCAACAAATACATCCCGATAACCGCGCTTCGAGGGTCCAACCTACAACCAATACGAACGATGCCGAAGTCCCCTCTCTGGTTCACCAAGTTGGACACCAAGGATGCTTTCCCACACGTCTCAAATCATCTCAGGTTCCACAAGTTCCTGGTCTTCGAACTACGAAGCCAACGGTACCTTTTCTCGGCCCTTCCATTCGGCCTCAACCTGGGACCAAAAATCTTTACAACGATCGCGAAGCTACCCTTTCGCTTGCTCCACCAGCTAAGGATAGATGCGGCCTTCTACGTCGATGACTGGCTGCTCCAGGTACCGACGGTACATCACTGCCGGCTCACCACCAAGACAGCCTGCAACTTTCTCCTCAAGCTCAATTGCCACGTCCACTTGGGAAAGTCTGTTCTGGAATCCACCCAGCAGTTCGACTTCCTGGGGGTAACAATCAATGGACAGACCGGGCTCATCGCCCCGACCTCCCATCACATCGACCGCCGCAGGGACATAGCCACGGAGATACTTCCCCGCAGAACTCTCTCGCTTTGACAGCATCAGAGTTCCCTCGGCCTTATATGTTAACGAACACCTTACCTACGCCATGCTCGCCACTTTCTCAAATGAAGTGGTGCTAACAGCACGATCCCTGCGCCTATCCAGCAAACCCAGCCATCTCCACAATTCCTACCGCCGCACAGTACAGCACTGGAGCAGCGAGGCTTTCCTTCACTCCCACGTCCCGTTCGTAATGGCTCCACCGAAGCACCTCCTGTGGACGGACGCATCGGGCGACGCGCGAGGGCTGTATGCTGCAGCGGCCAGCAGTCTTACGGCCGCTGGCCGCCATTGGGATGTATTCTCCATGTTATGTCGAAGGAATCGCCGGCTATCGTACATGCTCTGCGGGCACGAGCTCATTGGCACCACACTACAATCCGTGTGTTGTCAGACAACAGGGCGGAGGTAACCATGGTGAAACACTTGGGCTCCAGCAAGGCCTCGGCGTGGCAGAAGCTCGGAGCAGAGCTCCTAAGATCCTCCAGCGCCGTCACCTCTTGCTTCTCGCGACCTACCTTCCAGGATCGCACAACGTCTGAGCCGATCAGCTCTCACGCCTCCTACCAGTAGAAAAGTAGTGGATGCAGACGCCTCAAGGCCTCGCCCTCCTCTCTGTCCTGCGCGGTACTAGACAAATAGACCTCTTCGCGCATCCGGTAAACTACAACTTCTCACCTTTTGCAGCTCCGTTTCATCACCCACGAGCATCTTTCGTGGTTTCCCTTCAATGCGACTGGACTCAGTGAAGGGAAATATACCTGTTCCCTCCATACAACCTAATCCACCAGGTGCCCACAAGCTCGAGACGCACCGCTACAGCGGGGTCCTCGTGGTTCCCGACCTTCCGACGCACTGTGGGGGCCCAGGTCGTTGCGGCCTTCAGCGACCTTTCGCCCGCCCTCGACGTGTCCCAAGCGCGTCGAAGGCATGGAGGTGCCTCTAACATCACGACCTTTCCCGAGTTTTCTCGCATCAAGTTGTTCAAGCCGGTGCCCACCATCATATACAATAGATTCCTCACAGGTACCCTGGTTAACACGCGCAGGCAGTCCACACAAAGCCAATACCAAAAGCTGCAGGACTCGTTTCCAAGCAGGGCTACGCGCCACGAAGGTGCAGTCATCAACCAGTCCACCTCCTTCCCGTCCCTGCACTATGCCGGCAAGTAGAAGCAGCTCGTTCCTCATACAGTTTTGGCTTAAAGGAAGCCGCTTCATTTGCCTCTCATTCATGTGTTTGGCGTCACGACCCGCGGCGATCTTCAAGGAACTGGCAAAGGCCAAGTTTCACGAGAACCCACCACAAAGACATTTCGTGCCGCAGTGGCAGCTAGAGCCGGTTCTCGAAATGCTCGCCTCCCCTCACTTCACTCTTTAGACGACGTCAGTATTGGCGCACGTTCTGAAGACTCGGTTGCTCGTCGCTCTCGCAGCAGGAAACAGGGTCTCTGAAATCGCAGCAACGGCACGCACGGGACTACATTTCTTCAAGAACTCTACATGGGCGCTCGTTCTGCCAGCTGACTAGTTCCAGTACTGAAATCAGACCCTCACACACACGCCACCGCTCATCTCTATCGCCTCACTGCTGCCGAATGTCCGAGCACGTGCCTGGGCCCCATGACCATACTCAACGCTTACATAGCATGATGTCCGTCGATCAAAGACTTGTTGCTCATCCATCCTACTTCAGGCAAACCACACAGGACACCATCGGTTGGGCATTACATGTGCTCGTTTATCAATGAAGCCACACCGCATGCCTCCACTAAAGCTCACGACGCCAGAAAATATGTCTCATCTCTCGCTTGGACGCGTGGGGTCCCTCTCCAAGACTTCATATCCAAGAAGTTCTGGAAGTCGCCCCACGTGTTCGGGCACAAGTACCTATTAGCAGTGGGGAACCCTAATCAGCCTTGCGTCTCAATGAGAACCAGGTGGATAGTCCCTCTCGCCTCAGAGACTTGTTACATTACGCTAGCTAATGCCAGAAACTTTGGTACGTATTATAGGGTACTTGTATTGATTATCTACCATATCGTTGTGAAGCACTTAACGCTACGGCTTCAGGATAAGGATTACGTCTGTTTCCTCAGTATATATCTACTTTATCCGACTCACTGTACGGCAAAGTTACCATATTAGCTATGGTACACATGGTAGATACATCAATATTGAGAATTCTACTGCCACTGCCTGGCTGTTCATTCACACTCATACTAGAAGGCAGTTTATATTAATGTACATAATTACTATTTCGGGGCTCATACTCTAGGCCCTGCATATTATTTGGCAGCTATGAGCTAGTATATTGGCTGTGGTAGGCACCAAGCAATACTTGTACTGCCCTATGATTACAGTTATTACCCCCATTTAAACAACTGGGTCATCATTCCTTACACGGAAAGCGCTTCTTTGAGATTACTCAGTTTAAGATGAAGCCAAGCCATCCAATTTCTGTGCTCTTCTGGCATAGGCCAGCTTGCGCTACATGTTGGTATTTTCTACGCTAAACCTTATGGATCATACGAAGTGGAAGAGAATATAACGTTTGTTATCTCAATTCTCTCGATAAAAAGCTATGTCTCTGTAATGTAGTGATTGCCATAAGGGGGCCTTCTCCTCCCACTGCTATCGTAACAATCCACTCCTTACGGTAAAGCAGCTTTGCTAGCCCTCATGAATGAAGGAGCTCGGCAGAGCTCGCTTATATAAGTAGGGAGAAGGTTGGGGGCTTGGGGGTTTCGGCCGGCCGAGACAGCGAGGTGCAGAAAACGCCGCTGTACCTAGAAGACATTTAGACTGCCAAACACAGGAGACATCACGCTGTACCTAACAGACATTTAGACAGATTTTTACTTAAATACTCGGAGACAGTCGAGGAATTAAAAAGTTTCGAAATTCCCGAGTAAGGTTAGAAGAGACAAAGGTCTAAATCGGTCGAAAATTACGTTCAACTAATGTTATCAAGATTCTCTCGTAAATACGTCTCTGTAATGTTTTCTCTTCAAGATTCATTCGAATAATAAGCAGACGCACAATGCTAAACCTTATGTCTCTTGCTACTAAGTATCCAGTTGGTATGACTTTGCTAGGAACTTACATTTTTGTCACCATCAGTGACTTATCTGGTCTCCGTTGATTCTGAGCGTTGTCCGATCAGGGCCTTATCTGGCCTCCGTTGATTCTGAGGGCTGTCCGATACAATCTCGGACGCAGTTAGCAACTTTGAAATTAATTCTTATCAATAACGTTTATCAATTTGTTCTCGCTTACTCCGGTAATATAAACTGTTTTACCGAATCGATGTTTCAGGGGGAGTCGCTTTGAATAATATTCATTTCATCATGATATTTTTTATCTTCTGGATATTGTTTTGGGTGATTTAAATGATTCATTGAATCATTTATATCCTAAACATTTTTTACTTGTCGATTCAACTAAGAAATTTGTTTCAAAGTTTTGTGATTCGTGTGACAAACATTACATAAGTCAGCGTCATATACAACCCCATGATGAAGAGTTTCTACTCTCACGTTCATCATTAAAGGTCAGTGTGAACGGGTTAATGTCATGATTATAGGTCAGTGTGTACGGGTTAATGTCATGATTATAGGTGAGTGTGTACGGGTTAATGTCGTGATTATAGGTCAGTGTGTACGGGTTAATGTCGTGATTATAGGTCAGTGTGTACGGGTTAATGTCGTGATTATAGGTCAGTGTGAACGGGTTAATGTCATGATTATCTTAAAGTTAGTTGACCTAATTTATTTAACTTATTTGTCCAGGAATAAAGTTCGATGTATCGTTTCCTTTGGTCATGACATATTGAACAAAGTTTCAAAGTTTATTGACACTTAGTGTACCTGCTTCGGGAATACATATACTATCGATTTTTTTGTGGAAAAAATTGCTTAATATTAAAAATTTATTTATGGATAATCACAGGTTAAAATATTACAGAAAAATCACAATACCCAGTTAATGTGTACCAAGTCTTCGTCAGCGTGAGCTATTCTGAAGATGAAAATTACTACGTGGATTTACATAATATTTACTTATAAGTAATGGTTGTTAAAACTTTCATTTACATCCAACCAAACAATAAGTATTGTTGGAGGACACTCTCTCTTCTCTATTGGTCAATGTCATAACCAAAGAAAGCGTTACATTTAACTTTTAATTCCTAGAAAGTAGGTATAATTCGCTAGCCCAACTGACATTAAAGTAAGCATGATATCAACCCGTTCACACTGACCTATAATCGTGTCAATAACCCGTTCGCACAGACCTATAACCATGTCATAAACCCGTTCACACTTAACTATAGTTATGTAAGTGAGAGTAGATGAAACTGTCTAACATGGTATTGTATATAACACTAACTTATGTAATATTTTCCACCACACGAATCATAAAGTTTGAAATTAATTTGATAGGAGTAGTATATGAGGATACAAAACACGGATTTTTGATTCGGACAATGTAATGGTTAAGATGAATGTAATTACTTCGGGTGTCCGACTTAGCCCTTATGTGACACGAACATGCAATTCTTATTTACTTTTTGGGTCAAGTTGATTACTTTTGAGCCACGTTAATTACTTATGGGGACCTTAGCTCATCGTGGTCAGATAACCGGCCAAAGAGGCTTACGGCTGGCTTACGGCTGGCTTACGGCTGGCTTACGGCTAACGGGTGACTCATTCGGACTGACGGACAGCTAACAGGTGACGGGTATGCTTTCGTCCTATACTTTTGAATATATATTTGGGAAAGTCTTGTGGTTATGTACATATCTATTCTATTGTATTTTGATGTTTATTGTATGTATATACGATTTTTATCCTTTAGACGACTGTATTGGGGTACGCTTGGTTCCTTTCTGTTATTCATCTTATATTTATTCGGTTCTTGTTGGAATATGCGGTCATCTTATTTTGGAGAGTTGTGTGTGTGGGGGGGGGACCCTCTAAGCAATAAGTTCAGTACGCCTCTGGAATGTTCGTCAGGTGTGGCTACTCTTACCTGTTCTTTGTCTTATCAGTAATTTCCGTTGCATGATTGCTATGTTTGAATGTTTATATCATTATATATTTCTGTCTGGTTTAATGATTCTATATATTTTTTCTGTATATATATGTTTGTATTCATTTCTAGTTGGGGTATAATTGACTCATTCGGTGGTTGGTTGGTAAGTTCTCAGCGGTTGGATGCTTGGTTAAAGCCTGTTGTACCACACTATTCCTAATATCCATAGGAATAGTGTGGTACAATAGTTTGGTAGTTGACGGGTTGATGTATATATTTTTTTAGAATGCAGTAGCTTTGTTACGATAATCTATCTACCCCATAACGCATTATCCAGTTTTGAAGCTGATATATCTGTGTTGCCCTGTATCCGCATGTTGCAAATGGACCGTTATCAAGCGTATGTAGACTGTCTGGGTAGTCTTATCTCGATTTTGTTTGTATAACGAGTATCGGTTGGATGCCCTTTAGCGAGAGTAGCTGAACGATATGGTTTTATTGTAAGTTATTATATTGTGTTCTGTTCTGTTTTCGGAATTTTCTGAATTTTGAATAGTTGTATCATACAGTTATAGGAATTTTTAGGATACTTTAGGTTTGCATCTTCCGTGTAGCACAATATTCCAGGCATAATTGGTCGGTTATCGCATCATTTTGGTATTTATA
>SDVV010016895.1:0-14119 GCA_016164225.1 Gammarus roeselii | reverse complement strand
TGCCCTCGCTGCCGTTCATAGGTTGTGTCGGGCTGCCCTCGCTGCCGTTCACAGGTTGTATCGTGCTGCCCTCGCTGCCGTTCACAGGTTGTATCGTGCTGCCCTCGCTGCCGTTCACAGGTTGTATCGTGCTGCCCTCGCTGCCGTTCACAGGTTGTGTCGTGCTGCCCTCGCTGCCGTTTACAGGTTGTATCGTGCTGCTCTCGCTGCCGTTCACAGGTTGTATCGTGCTGCCCTCGCTGTCGTTCACAGGGAAACCCTCTGATGCCACGACGCCCCAACTCGCCAACTACCGCCCAGAAATTTTATCACAAGTTTCTAGTTTCCGTATGTTATGCTTTGCCGGCATAATTATGTATTATTCCTAAGTTGGGACATTGCTCTAGTTTACGAGGGAAAATTTCTTGTCAGGGAACAATACATTGTTGGAAATTGAGCTGGACCACTTCCGCAGAACGCAAATGACACGTCTGTAAACACCTCCGTTTCACTGATACAAGCTTGTCCATGAAGGCATAATATGAGTTGAACTTGGTATCACATCAACCGCATGTTGATGCGCTAACTGCTGTTGCTTTACCACTGGATCAAGCGATTTAGCTCAAAAAAACTCTGTTAGAAATTTATATTTGGTTAAATAAGTATCGAGTTAAATGGACGCATGTTGGGAGCTCCGCGAGACTACATGTAAATGTAATGATGCGAGGACAACGCCTGGACTGATGTGCTTGGCCTTCGAGGCTCTTGACGTGGATTATGAAGGATTTTCTATTTTTTCAGGAACGTGTCCAAATGATTGAAGCCTTCTAAGTCTTGTTCCGTCACATGAGGGCGGAGGATGTGTGTATGAATTTTGTGATCCAGGTGAAATAAGTCAGTTATATGAGGATGTGTGTCAGACCGAAGAGTTTTCATTAGGAAGATTTAGATAGGGCCGGTATCAAAACAGTCAGGTGTCTGCAGTGGGTGAAGTTGGCAAGAAATACCTAGCAATGTGAAGAATGTGTTCCTCAGATTCTTGTATTTGGAGACGGAGTATGATAGAGTAAACAGAGATGTGATGTAAAGCAAGATTCAGGTGAATGAAACAGGTGCGAGTTGGCTAAATCTGGTACCCATCGACTTGGTTGCGCTGTTCGTATATTCTTTACTTAATTTTCATATTCCTGCGTGAAAAAATTCAAACTTTGATACATCGATCAGCAGTCAAGTTTAACGATCTTAATTACATTCCCGGCCTATCAAAAATTGCCTTGTGCATCGCTCGGCTCTATTCTGTCATCCAGCATGCTATGAGGGATCCAGCATGCTATGAGGGATCCAGCATGCTATGAGGGATCCAGCATGCTATGAGGGATCCAGCATGCTATGAGGGATCCAGCATGCTATGAGGGATCAAGCATGCTATGAGGGATCCAACATGTTATGAGGAATCCAACATGTTATGAGGAATCAAGCATGCTATGAGGGATGCAACGTGTTATGAGGAATCCAGCATGCTATGAGGGATCCAACATGTTATGAGGAATCCAGCATGTTATGAAGGATCCAGCATGTTATGAAAGAACCAGCATGTTATGAGGGATCCAGGATTTTATGAGGGATCCAGCATGTTATGAGGAATCCAGCATGCTATGAGGGATCCAGCATGTTATGAGGAATCCAGCATGCTACGAGGGATTCAACATGTTATGAAGGATCCAGCATGCTATGGAGGATCCAACATTTTTTGAGGGATCCAGCATGTTGTGAGGGATCCAGCATGCTATGAGGGATCCAACATGTTATGAGGAATCCAGAATGTTATGAAGGATCCAGCATGGTGTGGGGGATCCAGTATGTTGTGAGGGATCCAGCATGCTATGAGGGATCCAGCATGTTATGAGGGATCCAGCATGTTATGAGGGATCCAGCATGTTATGAGAGATGATTGAGCTTTGGCTACATTTTAATTTCAAAATGTGATCAGAGGAACTTAATTTTGTTGTCAGTTGGAAAATAAGAGCAGGCTGGATTACATTTTGTAATCCAAACTTATTTAGGGCAGGAATACTCTAAGCTTCTTCGGTTGACTAAATGATATTTTCAATGTTGAGCGTTCGTCGAATCTTTGATCGTAAAAATATTTCCCGAAATGAAGAAGTATTCGATTCTCAAAATCAATATTCGAATAGATATTATCGAGGAAAATTGTCTTCAGTACTAGAATCAATCTATTTATGTCGTTACGCTTAGAGATATTCCAAGCTAGCATCGTCACGCTTAACGATGCTCCAACTATGTCGTTACGCTTAGAGATATTCCAAGCTAGCATCGTCACGCTTAACGATGCTCCAACTATGTCGTTACGCTTAGAGATATTCCAAGCTAGCATCGTCACGCTTAACGATGCTCCAACTATGTCGTTACGCTTAGAGATATTCCAAGCTAGCATCGTCACGCTTAACGATGCTCCAACTATGTCGTTACGCTTAGAGATATTCCAAGCTAGCATCGTCACGCTTAACGATGCTCCAACTATGTCGTTACGCTTAGAGATATTCCAAGCTAGCATCGTCACGCTTAACGATGCTCCAACTATGTCGTTACGCTTAGAGATATTCCAAGCTAGCATCGTCACGCTTAACGATGCTCCAACTTATTTGCGTTACGCTAAGTGTTGATCCAAGTTGGCGCGGTAAAGTTAATTTATGTTCCAAATTTACATCGTGATCCTAAGTGATGCTTCAAGTTAGCACCGACTCGCTAAGTAAGTCCTCAAACTATCATCGTCACCCTAAGTGATGCTTCAAGTTAGCGCCGACTCGCTAAGTAAGTCCCCAAACTAGCATCGTCACCCTAAGTGATGCATCAAGTTTGCGCCGACTCGTTAAGTAATGCCCCAAGCTAGCATCGTCACCCTAAGTGATGCGGTGCGGGGGCTAGAATATGGGGCTTTAATGTGTGTGGTGGGGGCGGGCTGCGGCCGCCGTCCCGCCCTCGTGATCAGGACACTTATTGCAGCTTCGGCTTGACTGATGGACGATAAAGTCAAAGTTCTTGGCGGCGTCGGCACACAAACGCTGAAACCGTTCGTCAATCTTACGCTCGTGCCAGTTGGTGTAGAGGGGGTGTGGTGATGGGGGAGTGGTGAGGATGCAGATTAGTCAAATATCCTAATAATGCTCTACTTCTTCATTTTGTGACATTATGCTGATACGGATAAGCAAAACCATCGTCCGGTCATTTTGAAAGAAACAGCGCAGAAACTGAATTGTGTGTGGTAACCAGATTGTACTTCATGGATCAGAAACCAAGTAATTTATAGAAGATACCTCATTATGTTATTGGTTTTAAATTGATCAGTCGGTCCACAGCCTCTAAATGTCATCACGGCGAATTCAACTTACCAACAGCTCATCGCCTGACTCAATTAACACTTATTGAAGTATTTCGCGTCAACCACAGTATGAACGGTAGTTATTCTGGACGTTTGGGAATACTATGGAGTATTCCCATTGTACTGTCTGCGAGTTTAAGTATGCAATACAACAGTGAGGCCTTGAAGAGGCCTTCCCCACGGGAGTGATCATACAGCGTTCTCCAAGCAAGCTGTTTTGCTGGCCTAGCGGGGCAGTGTCTGATTGGGGCCTTAGATTGTGGTGCTCTCTTCGTTCTTGGGGGACAGCCTCTATTTGATACCTTAGATGGTAGGGCTCTCACTATCTTGGGGATAGCTTATGTTCGAGGTGCTCTCACTGTCTTAGAGAGAGAGTTTATATTTGAGGCGCTCTCACTGTCTTAGGGAGATAGTTTATGTTTGAGGCGCTCTCACTGTCTGAGGGGGATAGTTTATGTTTGAAGCGATCTCACTGTCTTAGGGAGATAGTTTGTGTTTGAGACGATCTCAGTGTCTTTGGGGGATAGTTTATGTTTGAGAAGCTCTCCCTGTCTTAGGAGGATAGTTTAGTGTTTGAGGCGCTCTCACTGTCTTAGGGGGATAGTTTGTGTTTGAGGCGCTCTCCCTGTCTTAGGGGGATAGTTTGTGTTTGAGGCGCTCTCCCTGTCTTAGGGGGATAGTTTGTGTTTGAGGCGCTCTCCCTGTCTTAGGGGGATAGTTTGTGTTTGAGGCCTTATATTACAGCGCTCACGCCATCCTAGGGTGATTGTAATAGAAGAGAACTCGTATATATATTTTTAAAACAGATTGCCATCCGTTGGTTTTTACCATGCACGAGTTCCTATAATTTCTGCGAATCTGTTTCATTGAAGATCATTCCAGTTTATCTTCTTCATCTTCGTAAAAATTCCTTTCATTTGATGCTATTTTTTTTACTCCCCTTATCATCCCCACGAATTTGACCCAGTGAAGGTCATTCCCTTCCTCATCAGCCCCACAAATCTGTTCTAGAGAAGGCTCTTCCAGCATCTTTTCCCCCTCTCGTCCCGTGGGTTGGAGGACCACTTTGACTACCTTCTCTCGCCGCGTTGTTATCAAGTGTTTGCTGCAAGTTGGTGCACGATATAACAGCCTGATTTAACAATAGGACTTAAATGGGTGAATTCAACATGAGCGGTAAGAGAGGCAATTCAAGAGCAATTCAGTCGCCTGTTGAGAGTCGTTCCCGAGAGTCGTATATTCGATTACAAGCAGGCGTTGAATCATAATTGTGCCATAAAATGACCGTTACACAGCGCCGGCTACAAGCTGGTTCATTGGCGTGTCTTAGAGAGCTGTTTAAGTTTAGATGAGTTGGGGGTGCGTCTTATCCTCGCCGGAATTTTGAATAGTTTTCGAAAGAAATGACTACTGGACGTCGGAGACAGGTAATAATAACGAAAACAGGAGGCAGTTTATGTTCAGGACCGAAGGAGTGTGGTTTATGCAGCGGCGCGAGGGAATGGAAGGTGTGACATGCCGCAGCGTGCGGATACAGCCAGGCTTTTGATATCGAGAGAGGGCACGAAGAGAGGGTGACATGCCGCAGCGTGCGGATACTGACAGACTTTTGATATCGAGAGAGGGCACGATGAGAGGGTGACATGCCGCAGCGTGCTGGGGTATAGAAAGGGATTAGTACAGAAAAGCAGTTTTATGAAAAACTTGCGAAGTAAAGGGTTTCAATTTCGTTTAAATTGGCCCAGGGCATCATCAATGGCAGTATCTGTATCAATGGGAGCATTATTCCAAGCATCAACATTGGTAAAGAACTAAAGAAAGCAACTGCATTATTGGCAGCATTAATGAAAGAATCTGCACTAATCGAAACATCTGCATTATTGGGAGCATTTATGGAAACATCAGTGATATAAGAAGAATTAATGGAGGCATCCACATCAATGGGAGCAGCTGCATTAATGGGAGCAGCTGCATTAACGGGAGCAGTTGCATTAATGGGAGCAACTGCATTAAGCAAAACAGCAATAGCTACAACTTTGGAAACATAAACAATTATTGAAGCATATGCGTTAATGTAAGTATTTTGGGAAGCATCTGCGTTAATGGAAGTATTCGCATTATGTCATGCACTCACTAATGGAAGAATCAGTATTAATGGAACTGTCTGGCTGTCGACCCTGGTCAGCCATTAACAATGTTGGGAAGCATTGTTCTCCTATCACAATTAAATTGTACGGCGTAACCAGCCGCGCCTACGCAGCAGTGCGGCCAACGTCTCCTTCTCGGCCGCCATTCGTGTTCCCTTCACTTCATTTTTGCGTTAACAGGAGTGGCCAGTAGCCGCGTGGTAACGGTTAGGCTACTGAATGGTAAGCAGAGTTGTGTTGCTACGAATACGGCCTCTCGTAGCAGTTACTTAATGTCCAGGGGTCCTCTGATGTCCGTTGATATCATGGAAATAACCAAGATTTTCACTGATGCAATTCTTTTCCATTAGGCCAAGCAATTTTTTAATTTCAGTCTCTCGCTTGCCTCGTCCTGGCTCGTAACGAACTACCTTGCCTCATACTGGCTTGCCTCATCCTGGCTCGCAGCAAGCAGCCTTGCCTCATACTAGCTTGCTTCATTCTGGCTCGCAGCAAGCAACCTTGCCTCACACTCGCTTGCCTCATCCAGGCTCGCAGCGAGCAGACTTGCCTCATACTGGCTTGCCTCATCCTGGCTCGCAGCGATCAACCTTGCCTCATACTCGTTTGCCTCATCCTGGCTCGCAGCAAGTAACCTTGCCTAATACTCGCTTGCGTCATCCTGGCTCGCAGAGAGCAACCTTGCCTCATACTAGTTTGCCTCATCCTGGCTCGCAGTGAGCAGCCTTGCCTCATATATGCTTGCCTCATCCGGGCTCGCAGCGAGCAGCCTTGCCGCAAACACGCTTGCCTTATACTGGCTCGCAGCGATCAACCTTGCCTCATACTCGCTTGCCTCATCGTGGCTCGCAGCGAGCAGCCTTGCCTCATACTCGCTTGCCTCATCCTGGCTTGCAGCGAGCAGTATTGCTTCGTACTCGCTTGCCTCATCCTGGCTCGCAGCGAGCAGCCTTGCCTCAAACTTGCATGCCTCATACTTTCTCGCAGCGAGCAGCGTTGCCTCATTTTTGCTTGCCTCATACTGGCTCACAGCGAGCGGCGTGCCTCATACTCGCTTGCCTCATACTCGCTTGCCTCATACTCGCTTGCCTAATACTCGCTTGCTTTATACTGGCTCGCAGCGAGCAACCTTGTCTCGTACTCGCTTGCCTTATCCAGGCTCGCAGCGAGCAGCCTTGCCTAACACTCGCTTGCCTCATCCAACGGAGATCAGTGATGGAACCTCGTGACAACGTTCACGGAGATCAGTTATAGGACCACGTGACAACGCTCACGGAGATCAGTGATAGGACCTCGTGACAACGCTTATGGAGATCAGTGATAGGCCCACGTGACAACGCCGATAAGATCAATGATAGGAGGGCCTCGCGACAACGCATACGGAGATTGGTGATAGAACCACGTGACAACGCCCACAAGATCAGTGATAAGACCACGTGACAACGCCTACGGAGATCAGTGATAGGACCGCGTGAAAACGCCTACGGAGGTCAGTGAAAGGACCTCGTGATAACGCACACGGAGATCAGTGATAGGAACTCGTGATAAAGCCCACTGATAGCTGGAGGCAGACAGCACCGGAATGAGTGTCATGCTAAACGAATATCTTCTTCCTCAAGACATCATAGCAGAAATTTGAATTGAAGCCTTTGGCGCCGTAATTGTTGCTCTTGCCGAAGTAATTTGGTATATTGATCCATCGAAAGTTCCAAAATTCCCAGGCCCTGACCAAGTTAATCACAGAGTGCTGCGAGACTAAGAACAAAAATTGCTAAATCCATTCCAAATTTTTTCCCAAAATCTTTCCCAAGTATCCAAATTTAAAAAAAGGGACAATAAATGTTCTGGCAAGTAGCGGCATATAGACGTGTTGATAACTGACTCAGCACGTCCTCAGACATCACATATACAGTACGATGAACATTCTGCTATTATGCAAAATTGTTTTGCACAATAGCAGAAAGTTTTCAATGAAGCCCCTCACATAAAATTAATTCATTAATTGCAAAACATCGGTTTTGGAGGCGAGCTAAATAACTGAATTAAATGATGGCTCAACGACAGACGGCAGCAAGTTGTACTTTAACCGTGGCTTCTCCCTTTGGGGCGGGTAACTAACGGCGTGCTTCATGAATCTGTTTTAGACCAAATTATTTTCATAATATTCATGAACTATCTTGATAAAAACGTAAATAAAACTGTCGATTTGTCAGAAAAGGGATGAGTGCACAGGTCATCACAGCCCCAAGCATGAATGCCCGGCAATAAGCGAGTTCCCGTCTCTGAAGAGTGGCGGGAAAGGTGTCGTCAGAAGTTAAGATTTAAAATATTGCTGGCAATTTAAAGATGCTGCCAAAATGGCAAGTAAAATGCAAAGTGTGATATTCCGTACCACCTCGCGCGGGGGCAAGTACAGTATTCCTGTGCGGTACAATGCATTAGTTTGACTTCACCTCGAGTACTCAGCCCATTTATGGTTCCCATATCAGAAAAAAATGCGTCGTTAACCTAGAAAAGATTCCATGTCGAGCTACTAGCCTAGCTTATCCCCTCGGTGCGCAATAAATCGTACAAAGACAGACTCTGCGAATTCAAGCTTTATTCGTTGGAGGAGCGTCGAGTCAAAGATGACATGATTGAAGTGTAGAAGATAACGAAAGGCCAGGAAAACGTTGGCCGAACAAGCTTCTTTACTCTCGCGACCATAAATCATACTTACTGAAACGCGTAAAATGTGTATATTACGAAATATTTGATAAGTTTATGGAATGGCTCGACAAATTCAACCAGGACCGCTGCTAATTAGCCGTAGGTTGTATGATGTTTTAGAAACAGAGTCCGGCATTAATACCAATATGTTGAATAAAAAAAATGGTGCCTGACATTAATACCAGGACGGTTAACATAGTGCCCGGCATTGGCCGTAGAACGGTTGCAAAACGGCGTCCAGCATTCACACCGACCAGTGTTGGATTAACAAAGAATGAAACAGGGAAATCTCAAATCAGCGTCGTGGGTCGCCGGCTTTGTCTTCAGGAGCTGATTCGCGTCGCTTCGAGCATCATCGTTCGATTCTTGTTCCAACTACAACATTTCCCTTTCTTAATTTTTTACTACAGCTGCAACACAAAAACATGATACTCTCGTAGACGTTTCACTTTGGAACTAACCTTCTTACTATCAAAAGGCAACCTAACATGGGCCAAAAGTCCTGTTGTTGTCTTCTAACATGTAAGCATCTGTAAACACCTCCCCTCTAGAGCACATGCTCGTCTTCTACCTTCATTCTCCATAACACAAGTTCCCCTTCCCACCTCCCCTTTCCCACCTCTCCTCTCCCGACTTTCCCTCTCAAGAAGACATGCCTCCTACACTCTCCGGATCATAAGTCACCCACCCCTCCTCCCCTCTCCAGACCCGAGTCCTCACTCCTACCTCCCCTCTCAAAAACATAAGCACCCCCTTCCCTTCGGAGCATAAGCCTCCTCTCCCTTTTTCCCTTTCTAAAACACAAAACCCCTTAAAAACCTCCCCTCTCTAGAACATAAGCCCCTTCCCTCTCAGAATACATGTCCCTCACACCACTCTCTCCAAGCCACAAGCCCTCTCCTCTCGCTGGAGAACAACCCCCACTCCCCCTACTCCACTCATCAATAGCCATATCATGAGGTTTTACAGCTCGATGAGACTGGTTGGCTGCAGCAGCTCCTCCGCTCGCTGTTGACAAAGCTTTCACGATGACAGATGCCGGCTTCAATTGAATATCGGTGCTGGATACCCTTGGGACACCGTGGGGGGAGGGGAGGAGGGGACTGAGCGAGAGAACTGGGGGTTATGATTGGAAAACAGAAAAAAATGTGAGTGGTAGGGCGGGAGAATGATGCCTTGCAAGATGTCGAAACAACCGAAAGTCCAGAATATATTAGAGTACTCTCTAAAGATGCTGTGGGACGCGGCTTGAGAGTTCGACCAGAATACAAGGCGATTTGGAAGAATGCCGGGTATATAATTGTCAGGAGGGGTTAAGGGCTCGTCTGGATGTAGCGATAGTACAGGATGTCAGGAGGGGTTAAGGGATCGTCTGGATGCAGCGATAGTAGACGATGTCAGGAGGGGTTAAGGGTTCATCTGGATGCAGCGATAGTACACGATGTCAGGAGGGGTTAAGGGATCGTCTGGATTCAGCGATAGTACAGATGTCAGGAGGGGCTAAGGGATCGTCTAGATACTGCGATAGTACATGATGTCAGGAGGGGTTAAGGGATCGTCTGGATGCAGCGATAGTACAGGATGTCAGGAGGGGTTAAGGGTTTGTCTGGATGCAGCTATAGTACAGGATGTCAGGAGGGGTTAAGGGATCGTCTGGATGCAGCGATAGTACAGGATGTCAGGAGGGGTTAAGGGATCGTCTGGATGCAGCAATAGTACAGGATGTCAGGAGGGGTTAAGGGTTTGTCTGAATGCAGCTATAGTACAGGATGTCAGGAGGGGTTAAGGGATCGTTTGGATGCAGCAATAGTACAGGATGTCAGGAAGGGTTAAGGGTTTGTCTGGATGCAGCTTTAGTACAGGATGTCAGGAGGGGTTAAGGGATCGTTTGGATGCAGCAATAGTACAGGATGACAGGAAGGGTTAATATATACACAAATGCTAATGAAAATTTAAGAACCATAAGAATTTGGAAATGATGAAACAACAAATGAAGAGAGTTTATGAAATGCAAAAGTAATTATGAAAGACCGTAACGAAACGATGAAGCGGTCAGTCATCGTAACAGAGATAAGGAATGTAGGGACGGAGGCAGGGCGAGGAATGTAGGGGTGGAGACAGTTGGGGAATCTCGGACGGAGGCAGGTGGAGGATTGCAGTGACGGAGGCAGGGGAAGGAGCGAAACGATATGAGAGGTCGGAAACGATAAGGTCGGAAAGAGAGGTCGGAAACGATAAGAGATCGACATCAGGGGACATAGACGTAAGAGAATTAAGAAGTAAATTAAGGGGTTGAAATTGTGGACAAGAAACAAATTGTGTGAGGAGAATAGAGGCTGTGATAAGGAAAGAAGATTGAGGGCGAAGGCAGGGAGAGGAGGCAGGGAGAGAAGATATGGAGAGGATGCTGGGAGATGGGGCAGGGAGTGAAAGCAGAGGTAGTAGGCAGGCAGAGAGAAGAGGTATGGAGAGGAGGCGAGGGGAGGAAGCAGGGAGAGGTGCCTAGGAGGAGAGGCTGGGAGAGGTTGCAGGGAGAGGAAGCAGGGAGATGAGGCAGGGTGAAGAGGCAGGGAGAGGAAGTAGGAAGGGAGGCAAAGAGAGGAAGCAGGGAGAGGAGGAATGGGAGGAGGCAAGGTGAAAATGCAGGGAGAGGTGTCATGGAGATGAGACAGAGAGAGGAGGCAAGGGGAAGAGGCAAAGAAAGGAGGCAGGGAGAGAAGGCAGAGAGATAGGCAAGAAGAGTAGGTAAAGGGAAGAAGCAAAAAGAGGAGGGAGGGAGAGAAGGCAGGAAAAGAGGGCAGGGAGAGGTGCCAGGGAGATGAGGCCGAGAGATAAGGCAGAGAGAGGAGGCCAGGAGAAGAGGCAGAGAGAGGAGGCAGCAAGTGAAGACAGTGATAAGAGGCAAGGAGTGAAGGCAGGGATAGAAGGCAGGGAGAGGAGGCAAGGAAAGGAAGGCAGGGATAGGAGGCAGGGAGAGGAGGCAGGGAGAGGAGGCAGGGAGAGGAGGCAGGGAGAGGAGGCAAGGAGAGGAGGCAGGGTGAGGAGGCAGGGAGATTAAGCAGGGAGAGGAGGCAGAGAGAGGAGGCAAGGAGAGAAGGTATGGAAAGAAGGCAAGAAGATAGGCAGGGAGATGAGGCAGGCAGTGGAGCAAGGAGAAGAAGCAAGGTGAGGAGGCAGGAAGAGAGGGCAGGAAGAAAAGGCAGGGAGATGAGGCAGAGAGAGGAGGCTGGGAGAGGAGGCAGTGAGTTAAGGCAGCATCTCTGAAGGGGTTAAAGGAGAGCGCACGAAATGGCTTGCTTGAGCCACGACCAAACAGATCTGAAGTGTCTCCTGCACCTCTAAAAGACCTTTGCAACTGTTAAAGGTTTCTTCTAACTCACCACAAAGGGCAGTTCATCGTCATTTTTACCCTGTAAAGCTATTTTGCCTTCAGGGATGAGGAAGCAAAAAGCCACGCAATATCGGCGGCTGATAATTTCGCAATATCTTGAATGATTGTAAAATATTATTTCAAAGTCACTCAAAATCATTTTAATGTACTTTTCCAAACAACCTGTTCAATTGAGAGACTCAGTCGCACACACAATAGCACACCGCACTAAACAACTCAGCAGCGCACAAAATAACACACCGCACTACACAACACAGCAGCGCACAAAATAACACACCGCACTACACAACACAGCAGCACACAAAACAGCACACCGCACTACACAGCACAGCAGCACACACAATTGCACACCGCACTAAACAACACTGTATCACGCACGATAGCATCAATTAACACTGAACACAGTAACACACAGTGATTTATAACATACTTTGCAACACAGTAGCGCACATTAACATCCTGCACTACACAGTACAGTATCGACGCTATCATCACGCATCACACACACCACAGTGCGCTGCTTTGCAGAGTGTGCTGCCTCACGCATCACACACACCATAGTGCGCTGCTGTGCAGAGTGTGCTGCCTCACGCATCACACACACCATAGTGCGCTGCTGTGCAGAGTATGCTGCCTCACGCATCACACACACCATAGTGCGCTGCTATGCAGAGTGTGCTGCCTCACGCATCACACACATCATAATGCGCTGCTATGCACAGTGTGCTGCCTCACGCATCATACACACCATAGTGCGCTGCTGTGCAGAGTGTGCTGCCTCACGCATTACACACACCATAGTGCGCTGCTGTGCAGAGTGTGCTGCCTCACGCATCACACACACCATAGTGCACTGCTGTACAGAGTGTGCTGCCTCACGCATCACACTCCCCATAGTGAGCAGCTGTGCAGAGTGTGCTGCCTCACGCATCACACTCACCATAGTGCGCTGCTGTGCAGAGTGTGCTGCCTCACGCATCCCACACGCCATAGTGAGCTGTTGTGCAGAGTGTGCTGCCTCACGCATCACACACACCATAGTGAGCTGTTGTGCAGAGTGTGCACCTCACGCATCACATACACCATAGTGCGCTGCTGTGCAGAGTGTGCTGCCTCACGCATCACACACACCATAGTGCGCTACTGTGCAGAGTGTGCTGTCTCACGCATCACAAACACCGTAGTGAGCTGCTGTGCAGAGTGTGCTGCCTCACACATAACCCACTCCATAGTGCGCTGCTGTGCAGAGTGTGCTGCCTCACCTAACAAACTCACCATAGTGCGCTGCTGTGCAGATTGTGCTGCCTCACGCATCGCATACATAATAGTGCGCTGCTGTGCAGAGTGTGCTGCCTCACGCATCACACACATCATAGTGCGCTGCTGTGCAGAGTGTGCTGCCTCACGCATCACACACACACACCATAGTGCGCTGCTGTGCAGAGTGTGCTGCCTCACGCATCACACTCACCATAGTGAGCTGCTGTGCAGAGTGTGATGCCTCACGCATCACACTTACCATAGTGCGCTGCTGTGCAGAGTGTGCTGCCTCACGCATCACACACACCATAGTTCGCTGCTGTGCAGAGTGTGCTGCCTCGCGCATCACACTCTCCATAGTGCGCTGCTGTGCAGAGTGTGCTGTCTCACGCATCACACACACCATAGTGAGCTGCTGTTCAGAGTGTGCTGCCTCACGCATCACACACACCATAGTGCATTGCTGTGTAGAGTGTGCTGCCTCACGCATCACACACACCATATTGCGCTGCTGTGCAGAGTGTGCTGCCTCACGCATCACACACTCCATAGTGCGCTGCTGTGCAGAGTGTGCTGCCTCACGCATCACACTCACCATAGTGCGCTGCTGTGCATAGTGTGCTGCCTCACGCATCACACACTCCAGAGTGCGCTGCTGTGCAGAGTGTGCTGCCTCACGCGTCAAAAGCGCAGTTCGTAATGGCCTCATTTCTGGAATTACTGCACCGTTGCTAACGAACCTCCCCAGCAAGTGTCGGAGCCGCGGCGTCGTATCTGACTCCATAAAAGTTGCAAGAGGCGTTGGTAAACGGCGGCAATAAATTAGGGAAGTGGGGACAGAAAAGGCTCCAAGAGGTTGATAAGTGCTCGCTGCAGCGCAGTAAGGGGCCTCTGATGGGCCTTCTGAGGTGAGTAGGGGATCGACTAGCATCAGAAAGAGAGCACGGCTTGTGATGGGTCTCCTGTGGTGAGTAGGGGATGGGCCAGTATCAGTGGAGAGGGTATGGCTGGTGATGGGCCTACTGAGGTGAGTAGGGGATCGGCCAGCATCAGTGGAGAGGGTATGGCTGGTGATGGGCCTACTGAGGTGAGTAGGGGATGGGCCAGCATCAGTGGAGAGGGTATGACTGGTGATGGGCCTACTGAGGTGAGTAGGGGATCGGCCAGCATCAGTGGAGAGGGTATGGCTGGTGATGGGCCTACTGAGGTGAGTAGGGGATCGGCCAGCATCAG
>SDVV010016894.1:0-14120 GCA_016164225.1 Gammarus roeselii | reverse complement strand
TTATCAAATCTATCCACTTGACTCTGTAGTTTTACCAATCTTTACCAATTCATGTACCTACATATATATATATATATTTTTTTCACTTTGCCTGTTACAACTCCAGTAATATCGACCAGTTTCGAGAAATGTTATGTCATCGCTCGTTTGTGGACTTTCGAGTTCAAAACGTTTATGTAAGCTTACCCAATACGTCAGTGTTTGTTACGGCTGTTAAAGCGTTTGCGTGTTTTTTGTATGGTTTTACTGTTAGAATAAGATTTTTTGTAGTGTTGGATGTGCTGCTCCTACCATTTTCGTCTTCTATAACGAATATTGAATAAATCAACTCGAACTTTTTTTCTACAGATCTGTGATGTAAGGTCCGCAGTCAACAAGATCTAGAATATATTCCATGTTCAAGGTACATTGTTCAAGGTACATTAATACTTAGGCAACCTAACTTAACAGTCATCCTAACCAATAGTTATTCATTTTTATTCAAGTTTGATGTTTATGAATGATATTGATATGTATGAAACTCTCTATTGTGCTATATATTTACCGTATCAAAACCAGTTTGAATACATTTCTCCAATTTAATCCAGCGAATATCCTCTTGCAGATGTTTAGAGTCCAGAATTTTATCGATATCTCTGTTATATGTTTGGATGAGACTCAACAAGTAGGTTTTCACATTCACAAATGCACTTCATTTGTTACACTTCTTCTAATGTGGATCAGATATACGCGATATTAGGTTCGAAGATCTAGTCATTCTAACCAATTTAATCAATAATTATGCGTCATCGTTCGAGTTTTTTACTGCATACATATGAATTTTTCGTTGTTTTATGATTAATGCATATCAAACATCTCCACATGTCTCTACATTTTGATCAATCCTTTGCAGTTTGATACACACATCCAATTCTGAACTAGTAAATCATCAATAACTTAGCCTATCCTCATGTACGGTTTTCAGTCATTGATCTTTACATTGCGTAACAAATATCTCCACTTGGATCTATATTTTGATCTATCCTATGCAGTTTTGATACAAACTTTCAATTTTGATCTAGCAAATTTCATCCAGTTCCACATGCAAATTACATCGTTTATTTTGATTGTTATATCTTTTTCATTCGATTCTTGATTTTACTATTATTTACACTCATCAAAACCTATCCTAACCTATCTTTATGTATAATTCTCAGTCATTGCTATATACATATGAAACCCTCCAAGCGACTCTAATTATCACTTTAACTTATATTTTGTTGTCGCTCTCATCCCGTATATGTTAGCAGAGAGGACCCATTTTCAAACTTAGAGGGTTTGAATGTTACGGGTAATTTATATTAATTTTGATTTTGACTCAATTCTACGTCACTTAAACATGTTATTAACACCCATCATAACCTAGTTTGAAAATGGGGGCCTCTCTAGTAACTAATACGGGTCGAGAGTGACAACGAAATATAATAACATGCATGTTAGAGTGATATTTAGAATTGTCTGGAGAGGTTCATATGTATATATCAATGCCTGAATACCGCACGTAAGGTCGTGTTAGGATGGATTGAATGCTACAAGTATTTCAAATTCGTATTCAGTTTCATACAAACGGACACGCAGTCTCACACCATGTTTTTCTTAATTTACTTCAATATCTCCACTTAACTCTACAATATTTGACAACTTGCAGCTCTGATTTTTCATTTCTCTTTCCTATTATTTTCAGATTCTAAACGATGACTTCGTTACAAGATCTGATCGAACTCTGATTTATATCAAACCAATCTGTAACACATCTAGATAATTTACCTGGAGATAGGTTTTCGGGCATCATATCACACCTTGAAACATATTTTTCTACTGATTTCGAAGATTCGATGTTACCTCCGACTGTCACGATATTCGCAATTCATTACCTAACCTTCGAGTATAGGAAATTATAAATATTTCATTGAGGACATATATAGTTTTTATTAGTATTTATTGACATTATTTACAGACCTTACTGGTATCATCAATAACATCTACCTGGTTTTTGATTTTTAAATAGCATCACCATATTTCGGTATACTCTCAAAATCCATCTTATACTCCATCATATCTTTGATGCGGATACCGAAAGCTATATATATCAACCAATCATTACTAAGTGTACATAACACATTGTTTTACTATACAATAAATCCATATCGTTCAGATATTCTCGTTATTGGAAAACCGCTCAAAATGGAACTTCAATATATCTTGGTTAAAACTTGGATTATGCGGTATGGGGTAGATAAAATCTTGTTACGAAGATACAGCATCTTAAGAAAAAATATACATTAACCTTCAAACAATCTGACTAACAATCCATACTGTTTCTATGGATATTATATACATATGAAATAAGTAGATGGAAAACACAGAAAATTGCCTGCAATCCTACCTTCAGGCTGGTACAAACAGGGGCCGTTTGCACACTAAGGGTACAAATTGAGATATGAAACATGCCTACCACACTTATCCTAATAACAGTATACATAGTGATAAATGAACACAACAGCCAAAAATTTCCAAAGCCCAACCGCTACGAATCCACCAATCAAACATCGAATGAGTCAATTATACTCTCGGGTGATTCTTCTCTAGGAATGATTCAGTCATTCGTAAACTTTGTATCTATTTTCCTTCATCGGATATCTCACAGCATAGAAAAAATGAATGAAGGGTTACTGCAGGAGTAGGTAAGGCATAGTGCAAGGGTACTGATCAATACAATCGGATAAAAATAACAATGAACTAATTGATTCTATGCCACATGTAAAATTGATCAACAGCGAGCAACGTAGAAAAATGATATCGAGGTTGAAAATTCATCATGAAGGTGTCCGGAAATCAACAATCGTGCAAGAAGAATATGTGTGGAGTCTTGACGTTTAATACAGCTTGTAAATTATTATGTAATTGTAATTATCGATAAAAAATATCTTTTAAATGTATGTTTGTCAATATCCCCCAAAAAACATTCAGAAGACACAGCATTGATATGCAATATGAAAGCAACGAAGTTGCAATATCCCTCCAAGCATTGAAATGCTAATACCCTTCTGTAAATATATAACCCGTTAACATGTATAAGCTTTCCATCTGTCCGCTTCTTTCGCGCCGCCCCGCCTTCGCGCCGACCGCCGAACGCACGGTTGAGTCAAGTTGCATGAGTTGCACCATACCCCCCGCCCACCAAAATGACTCTAGGAAGCGATTCTCGCCACTATATATACTACTGATACATCTTTCTTTGGCATCTCGCAGAAGTGTATGCATCCTCCAACTGGGCGTTTCGATCGAGTCCCCCATGGGCTTGACGTACCGGCCAACCATGATGGGCTTCTCAATCATCTGCGAGGACTTTCTACTCCCCTTCGTCATCACTTTGTTTGCCGGATAGCAGATAGAACTCATGTAAACGCTTTTGTTCACCTTACTCTCCCAGCGCATATCGAGCAAATTTCCATTTTGAGCCAGAAGCCTGTACAGTGCCAACCATCCGTTTGGCTTGCTTGAAAAACTTCAGACAAGCAGGAAACTGTCGCCGGTTTTTGCCAACGGTTCCGGTTGCATCGAATCCCAAATTGGTACGAAGAGTGTGGTAAAAATCTGGAGAATTATAATATCGGTCTGTTAAAACTATGTACCCTTCGATTTTCCGATAAGCCGAGTGCACCAGCAGAGTCAAGACAATCTGGTCAACAGTCCGATGCATTGTGTCACAGAACAAGTTCCCGAAGGAGAAATTATTTGTGACACAGCTTAAATAATCCGATGTGGTATTTACTTGGCTTCTGAGGATTCTACCCAGATAAGACTGAGTGTCCTCTCCATGCGACAGATCCCTCATCAATTGACAACAGAAGGCCCTTCAGATTTGTATATTGTACGACACTTCTGCTGAATGCCGGAAATAAGCTATGAATACCGGAAATAAGCTATGGAAATAAGCTATGAGATAAGAAGGATCATCTTATTGGGATGATCATACACGTCGACAAAACGGAAGAAGCGATTTATGGCTTTGAATTTGTCTTGAGACATAACACTTGCAACACATTTATTCCTCTATGATTCATCCATTCTCCAAGCCGAGAGATTATTCGCAGGATTAGTGACAGCGAGAAATATAATTATTTCACTATATGCTTTCATGTCGTCCACCACAATTGGTTTCCAACGTTTAGCATTATGGGAATTTCGATATTCTTCATTAGAGTGACGCACGTGTCTCTCGTACAAGTTTGTCTGACGTATGGTCTCTTCCTAACAGTTATTGACGAGAAATAGCTAGAAAGCTTCGGTAAGAGTAGTTGGAGCACAATACAATGCATGGTTGAAACCAGCACCTTGAGGATTGCAAGGCATGCGAGCCATTTTGTAAGTTTTGTGGGTCGACTACCTGCATAGGAATGTTCTGCCTGTCTCAAATTGCAGGAAGCATGAATTGCTCTTCACTTGGAATAGCAACCTGTCGCTCTTCTGGTGGAATATGTGCTACCTGGTCATCTAAAGCAATGTCATAGTTGACAAATTCATCGGATGTTTCTGCTTCGACAATGCGCCGCTGACCTACACGATGCGTGACCTCGACGAATTCGTCTGCACCAGATTCATCGCCTGCAAGAGCATAATATATCTCACTAGCTGCATCTAACATTGGAGCTGCACCATACCAAACTGGGGCAACAACACGTCGGTCAAAGATGCGGCGGTAGTCAGACACATCACGATTTGGTGCATTTGGCATACGCCGACGTTTTGCCGAACCGGATATAGCCGACGAAGTGCCAGCAAAACTCTTACGTTTGTTCAAACCAGACCCAGGACAACAGGTTCTTGCAAACCAGACTCAGAAGCAACAGACTACTGCAAACCAAATGCAGAAGGAATCACGTATACTCCAACTTCCTGACCTACCTGAGGGATTGAAGCCTCGGCCAAAACAGCAGTTCGAGAAGCAGAGGCAGCGCCAATTAAATCAGTAATAGCCAGTTCCAGATTGGGGTTCGACAGTTGAACGGCATCGTCATCAAGGGGTCCTTGACTGTCCACACTCATGAATGTCTCGGAAACTGATATTGCTGTTTCAAGAGCAGAGTCACCTACTATCTCTGATGCCGTCCAACATGGATTCATTTGGTGCACATCGTCTTCGTTTCCTTCAATACTCACATCTTGGAGTATATTCATAATTTCATCGTGGCCAAGATTACGCGCACGACGTCGCAAAACTGTTTGATCTACTACAGGCAGAAAAGTTTTTTAAATGATGCAAATTACAATGAAAATAAAAATATATTACTATTAAGGTATGTAGGCATATATATACATGCATATACATGTAAACTGTGTCCATATTGACACCCTTCCCTGTTCACACTTGTTGCTCTGCGTCGAGATGGACACACTGCCTTGGTCACACATTTTACTCAGCATCCATATGGACACTCTGCTCTGTTCGCACTTTTTGCTCTGCGTCCATATGGACACAGTGCTTTGTTCACACTTTTTGTTCTGTGTCCATATGGAGACACATATCCTGTTTCACTGTCAAAAAGCTGTGAAGCTCCTGAATGGATTTTAGCGGGAGCCCAGCGTTCGCGCTAAAATTATTCCGCGCGCACTATCGCCACTTCACTTCACCTCACTGTCATGGCCTGCGTCCTAATTCAGAATATCCGACTTATATGAGCATTCAACAGATCCATTATAGCATTTTTCACTGAAGGTTTGTGATGATGGAAGTAAACCTAACTCATCCTATCCTATCTTAACCTATATTTGTCCCTCGTTTCCATACTTATGTTAGGTATTTTCTTCATTGATTTAAACTTCATCCTTATCAAATCTACCCACTTGACTCATATTTTTTACCAAACTTTACCAATTTATGTACCTACAAATTTATATATCTTCTTCACTTTGCCTGTTACAACTCCAGTATTCTCGACTAGTTTCAAGAAATGTTAGATATTTGCTCGTTTATGGACTTTCGAGTTCAAAACGGTCAGGTAAGCTTTCCGCGTAAGTCAGTGTTTGTTACGGTTGTTGAAGCGTTAGCATGTTTTTTGTATGGTTTCACTGTTGAAATATGATTTTTTTTTGTAATGATGGACGTGCTGCTCCTACCATTTTCATCTATTATAACGAATATTGAATAAATCCACACTTCTTCTTTTTTCTACAGATCAGCGATGTTAGGTCCGCAGTCAACAAGATCTAGGATGTAATATATGCCTAAGGTACATAATTAGCGAAATATATATCAATGTACGAAATCATATATCAAATAACAATGAATGCAAAATGAGTTATCATACACTGCCAAATACATTAATACTTAGGCAACCCATCCTAACAGTCATCCTAACCAATAGTTATGTAGTTTCATTCAAGTTAGAAGCAGTTGTATAATATTGATATGTATGAATCTCTACATTGGGCTGAATATTTGTCATATCAAAACCAGTTTGAATACCTTTCTCCAATTCAATCCAGCAAATATCCTCTTGCAGATGTTTAGAGTCCAATTTTTTGTCGATATCTCTGTTATATGTTTGGATGAGACTCATCAGGTAGGTTCCACAAGAAAAAATTCACTTCATTTGTTGCCAAGTTTTTTAATGTGGATCAGTTATACGCGATATTACGTTCAAAGATCTAGTCATCCTAACCAACTTAACCAATAATTATATATTTTCATTCAATTTTGATAGTTATGTATGGCATGCAGTTATTTATTTATACATATGAGCCCTTCACATGGATGTATTTTACGTAGTTGTTTTTTCAATATCAAACACCATGGACACACATGAACACTTTTGTACGCATTTACAAGGTCGTCAGCGTCACTGTGTCGACACACTTGTCGACACATGTGTCGACACAATGCATATATACAGGGTCATTAGCGTCACAGTGTCGTAACATGTGTCGACACCAGGTAGGCATTTCCATACATTTTGTGCAAAAGGGTTACCACACACTGCCAGATACATTAATACCTACGCAACCTACCATATTTTTTCAATCGACTTTTCATGCGTGCATATGATTTTTCAGTGTTTCAGGATTAATACATAACAAATATATCTACATTTTGATCAATCCTTTTGCAGTTTGGAAGACACATCCGATTCTGATCTAGTTAATCATCAAAAACCTATCCTAACCAACCTGACCAATAATTATATATTTTCATTCAACTTTGATAGTTATGTGTGGTATGCAGTTATTGGTATATACCTATGAACCCTCCATATTGATGTATTTTACGTAGTTTTTGTTTCAATATCAAACACCAAGGACACACATGAACACTTTTTACGCATTTACAGGGTTGTCAGCGTCACTGTGTCGAACACACGTGTCGACACATGTGTCGACACAATGCATATATACAGGGTCGTTGGCGTCACAGTGACGATTCATGTGTCGACACCAGGTAGGCATTTACATCCATTTTGTGCAAAAGGGTTACCATGCACTGCAAGATACATTAATACCTACGCATCCAACCATCTTTTTTTCAATCGACTCTCCATGCGTGCATATCATTTATTCAGTGTTTTAGGATTAATACATAACAAATATCTATACATTTTGATCAATCCTATGCAATTTGAAGGACAGAGCCGATTCTCATTTAGAAAATCATCAAAAACCTATCCTAACCTAACTTATGAATGGTATTCAGTCATTGATATATACAATGCATAACAAATAGCTCCACTTGACTCTACAATTTGATCTAAACGTTGCAGATTCGATACGCACTTTCAATTTTTTATTATGCAAAATTTTTACGACAATTCGATGTTGCCTCCTACTTACACGATATATGCAATTCATTGCTTAACCTTTGAATTTTAAGATATTAAAAACATTTGATTAGGGATTAACATGTTTTTTTACTGCATTAATAGTATTAATTACAGATCTTGTTGGTTTCATCATTACTTTCTAACTTGTTTTTTTGATTTGTAACAACATGGTTCCTAAATCCATCCATTCCCATCATCATGACGTTTCAGATCATTCTCAAATTTCCTTCATATACTCCAGCATATCTTTGATGCGAATGCCGAAGGCTGTTCCGTTCCCGTGAGTCCACAAATGTAACGATTCTTCTTCATGAACCTTAATTATTCGAAACTTCTCCAATTCAAAGTCATTCTGATATTCATCTTAGTGAAATTTTAGCATACGTTCAAGATTTTCTTCTTTCGTATTCTAGTATCTCATCAATATTACAGTCAAGACGATAATTTTCCCCTTAGATCATTTGAATTTCGTGTTTGGCTCTCTTATTCCCCTTGAACTTTGTTACATACATCTGTAACCCGTTGACATTAGTTACCCAAAGCTTACTCCCTTGCCTTCCTCCTATTTCCTTCATCCATACATGAATGTTAGCTCCCACTCTTTTGATTCTTGTTTCACCTATTCTGAGAAAACTGGTATTTACAACACATCTCAATATTTGTGCGATCCGACTCGAATCATCTTCGGAGATTTCTTGTTGCAAAAAACGTATTTTAATTTTTGCCACGTGATCATTCATTGTTGTCTATTTGAGGATGAACTGTCCTGCATCAGTTAAACTCAACGTGTCACTGACTTCATTCGCAGCGTGCAGATACCTAATATAATTTGAATACATGTTTCATCTTGCAAAACATTTGGCCTATCATCGCTCGCCGCGGTCAACATATATGTATGTATGTAAGTGTATAGAGCTGTAATCGCACGTGCATGTGTATAGTCGAGCGTATGTACGTGTACATGAGTTGAAAATATATATATATATATATATATAACAAAATTGAAAATTTCAAAAAAATGTCAAAAAAATGAACGTCCGGACCTTTCTTTAGTCGCCAAGTTATCATATCAATAGATTGATTTGGCTTTGTCCGGACGTCGATTTTTTTTTAACATTTTTATGAAATTTTCAATTTGGTTAGGAAATAGGAGGAAGGCAAGGAAGTCGGCTTTGGGTACCTAATGTCAACAGGTTACAGACGTGTGTAACAAAGTTCAAGGGGAATAAGGAAGCAAAATTCGAAATTGATATGATCTAAGCGGAAAATCATCGTCTTGACTGTAATAATGATGAGATACTGGAATACGAATTTTACCTACGAAAAAAAAATCTGGAACGTATGCAAAAATTCCTCAAAAATGAATATCAGAATGACTTTGAATTGGAGAAGTTTCGAATAATTAAGGTTCAAGAAGAAGAATCGTTAGATTTGTGGATTCACGGGAACGGAACAGCCTTTGGCATTCGCATCAAAGATATGCTGGAGTTTATGAAAGAAATTTGAGAATGATCTGAAACGTCATGATGATGGGAATGGATGGATGTAGGAACCATGTTGTTACAAATCAAAAGAACAAGTTAGAAAGTCATGATGAAACCAGCAAGATCTGTAATTAATACTAATAATGCAGTAATAAACCATGTCAATCCTTAATCAAATGTTTATAATATCCTAAAACTCGAAAGTTAAGCAATGAATTGCATATATCGTGTAAGTAGGAGGCAACATCGAATTGTCGTGAAAATTTTGCAAAATCAAAAATTGAAAGTGCGTATCGAAACTGCAAAGGTTAGATCAAAATGTAGAGTCAAGTGGAGCTATATGTTATGCATTGTATATATCAATGACTGAATACCATACATAAGTTAGGTTAGGATAGGTTTTTGATGATTTACTAAATGAGAATCGGCTTTGCCTATCAAACTGCATAGGATTGATCAACATATAGAGATATTTGTTATGTATCAATCCTAAAACACTGAAAAAATCATATGCACGCATGAAAAGTCGATTGAAAAAATATGGTAGGTTGCGTAGGTATTAATGTATCTGGCAGTGTATGGTAACCCTTTTGCACAAAATGTATGTGAAGGCCTACCTGGTGTCGACACATGTGTCGACACTGTGACGCTAACGACCCTGTATATATATGCATTGTGTCGACACATGTGTCGACAAGTGTGTCGACACAGTGATGCTGACGACCTTGTAAATGCGTACAAAAGTGTTCATGTGTGTCCATGGTGTTTGATATTGAAAAAAAAAACTACGTAAAATACATCCATGTGGAGGGTTCATATGTATATATCAATAACTGCATGCCATAAATAACAATCAAAGTTGAATGACAATATATAATTATCGGTTAATTTAGTTGGGATGACTAGATCTTTGAACCTAATATCGCGTATAACTGATCCACATTAAAAAACTTTGCAACAAATGAAGTGAATTTGTTCGTGTGGAGCCTACTTGTTGAGTCTCATCCAAACATATAACAGAGATATCGATAAAAATTCTGGACTCTAAACATCTGCAAGAGGATATTTGCTGAATTAAATTGGAGAAATGTATTCAAACTGGTTTTGATATGGTAAATATACAGCCCATTGGAGAGATTCATACATATCAATATCATTCATAAGCATCAAACTTGAATGAAACTACATAACTATTGGTTAGGATGACAGTTAGGATTAGTTGCCTCAGTATTAATGTACTTGGCTGTGTATGATAACTCTTTTTGCATTCATTGATATTTGATCTACGATGTCGTACATTAATATATAATTCGATAATTATGTACCTTAGGCATAGATTACATCCTAGATCTTGTTGATCTGTAGAAAAAAAGGAAGAGTGGATTTATTCAATATTCGTTATAATAGATGAAAATGGTAAGAGCAGCACATCCATCATTACAAAAAAAACATATTCCAACAGTGAAACTATACATAAAACATACTAACGTTTCAACAACCGTAACAAACACTGACTTACGCGGAAAGATCACATGACCGTTTTGAACTCGAAAGTCCACAAACGAGCGAATATCAAACATCATTTGAAACTAGGTGAGAATACTGGAGTTGCAACAGGCAAAGTGAAGCAAATATATAAGTATGTAGGTACATAAATTGGTAAAGATTGGTAAAAAATATGAGTCAGGTGGGTAGATTTGATAAGGATGAAGGTTGAATCAATGAAGAAAATACCTAACATAAGTATGGAAACGAGGGACAAATATAGGTTAAGATAGGAAAGGATGAGTTAGGTTTACTTTCATCATTACAAACCTTCAGTGAAAAAATGCTACAATGGATCTGGTGAATGCTCAAATAAGTCGAGTATTCTGAATCAGAACGCAGTCTCATAACAAAGCCTGAATTGAACAATAACTTCTAGGTGTCTAAAGTGCAAACGGATCACAATCATTTATAAAACTATGACGTGCGGGAATAAGCATCTAGTAAAGACATACGAGCGGATAACATAATTGAGATGAACATCAAATTATTGAATAATTTCAACACTAACACTCAACACAAATCCGGAAGATTAGTTCTCCAAGACAACATGGAACCGGACCCCAAATCCAGTGTCGAGAGGGGAAACACACCAAATTTTCGAAGCATTACATCTAAATAAGCGTATTTTATACCCAACATTCCATGAAATTGGGCAAATTTATATCGAATACAGATATATTCCTATGATATCGAATCAAAATGTACACCAACATCTATAAAATAGCTAAATAAGATTCTCTACTTTACCCTAAGCAAAAACGAATAACTATTATATACGGTGTATCCTACCGCACCCAGATGATGAACCCTACTCCAATATCCCACGTGATCTTGTTCATGACTAAGATTGTATACTAACATAACAGCCATATCGAAAATAACTGACATTTAACGCTGAGTTAATGTAGAAATTGTTCATTTTCACTACGATACCTGTTCAAATCTAAAACAAAATTCCTAGACCTAACTAATGCTATGCCTCTGGGAGTACAAATCCAAGCCCACTGTGTTATAACAACGAACTCTACAATGCTTTACTAGGTCACTTCTCAGCAATCTATCACTGATATATAACACATTTCAAAGGAAACATCCAGTCACGTAGAATATTTCAGACAAACATACCAAGCATCTGTTTAATCCATCGTCTCTGAACAACATCGGGCAAAGTCACATCCCAGCTGAGTTTAAAGGTTTACCCCGATAATGAGTTGGAAAAATGAGGTAATCGTCTCTGTCTGAATACATTTTCCATGTATCCTAAAAAAGATCCTTTGTACGATGAATCAAGTAAATGACTGCTGAGACTATTGAAAAGCGAAACAGTCAACGATTACCCGAGTGAGATCATTTGCTTGCAACCAACGTGTTACAGAATGTTGCTTGCATGTCCGAGGCCACAGACCAGCAGCTAAGGGAACCCAAAACGTAAATGTTCATGTGAAATAAGACCGTAAAACAAATACGAAGATATTTAGGATTGCGGTCCTATCAATCTCCAACAAAAATACTACCATACGAGTACACTTGTGCGTGAAAATTATGATCACGTCAACATGAACATGTTATAACCTGTAAATGTTCATAAAATGTAAATAATCCTTGTATGCACTTATTTAAATAAAATATTTAAATTATAATCCAGACATAAATATATAATGAAACATACACCCGAGCATAGCAACATGATACGGAATATTCGAACGAGTCATTCAATAACAAACATAGTAATATATATGATGCCATCATACCGTGCGAATTATTCCAAAACAATCATATATAGCGTTGACAAGACCTAATAACGCACATCTATATAATACCTCCGTAAGCATTCGTAAATGAAAGCAATCAAATACCGTAAGGAGACTGTAATTTACCGTATGGAAAACTATTCTCCAAGAGGAGCATGTATCTCGAGATAAAATCTTTGTGTGACCGCACATCCAGAGATAAAATCGCTAATGGTCATTGCTAATTACCACTTGCGGCTGACCTCTAGCACTCGCTTCTACTTGCATTGGAAAAATAAATAGAGCTTTAGTCGGGAAATAGTACGTGTACACTTTCGCATGAAATGATGAAAGCACGTGTACCTCAACAGATTTTATCCTCTAAATGTACATAAAAATGTAAATAATCCTTGTATGCTCTTATGTATATAAAATATATAAATTATAATAATAAACTTGTCGCATTGTCCACCTAAATATGCATTGAAAATATGCATTGGAAAGAACTGCAATGAAACCCATAAAAATGATGTAAATGATTCTATGGAAATCAAATATATAAATATAATTGACCATGATTGATTGTCCACCTGTAATATGTTTTCGAACATGTGTGAATGTTGTGCCAAAACCCTGAAATTGTTCACCTAAATGTGTATTTTAATCAATTAATATATATGTATAAATAAACCTTGTTTCATTGTCTACAGAAAAAAATCATCTGAAAAAACGTGAACGTATCTGTAATTGTTTGTTTCTTAACATTAGATCCTGACGAATCTATGGAAATATAACGTTAAATGCGACAAAGCGAGTGGATTTAATCAATAATATCAATCGTACAATATAAAATATCATGTATAAACAATGCCTTCTATTCAAATGAGTCATTCAATAACAAACATAGTAATATATATCATGCCCTCCTACCGTACGAAATATTCCAAAACAATCATATATAGCGTCGACAAGACCTAATAACGTACATCTATATAATCCCTCCGTAAGCTATCGTAAATGAAAGCAACCAGATACCGTAAGGAGACTGAAATTTTCCGTATGGAAAAAAACTATTCTCCAAGAGGACCATATATCTCGAGATAGAATCTTTGTGTGACATTTGACAGAACCAGATCATTCGGACCACCCGGGAAGTTGAGAATAGGTGATCTCTCAAAACTTGCGTTCTTGGTATCTCTATGTTCCATCAGTAACTAACTTGACCACAAGATCAATTTGTCTTAACATATAACTACAATGTCCGAGAAATACAGCACATGAGTCGGACACATTAACAAATAACATACTTCCTAACAATTACATTCGATAAGAGGTTCAAAGATCTAGTCATCCTATATCTAATTCCTTCACAAAGCATATCCGTAGTACCTATCTCCAGGGCATATTCGCGCCACTTGTATTAAGGGCATATTCGCGCCACTTGTATCCAGGGCATATTCGCGCAACTTGTATCCAGGGCATATTCGCGCCACTTTACTCTA
>SDVV010016893.1:0-14120 GCA_016164225.1 Gammarus roeselii | reverse complement strand
CTTCAGATAAATTCAGTCAATTATTTTTAACCTATATAAACTTTTTACATATGGTTGATGAGCACATAATGTGTCCAGCCTATCTCCTATTTTGCTTTGAATAACCGTCATTTTAGTTCATCAACCAACAATCTCACCCCATGTTAGCCTCCCTGATTTTTCTGTTTCTTCAAATGCGCATCGTCTTTGCTCAGGGAACATTTCTGAACCGTAAACTTGTTTCTTTGTACAACAACGAAGTCCTTGTTTGGATCAACACGTCCGAGTTCCCTGTTGCCGGTTTGTGATGTTTGGGATATCCTCTACGCATCGACTGTATTCCACGACGTTCATGGCTGGAATATATCAGTAATATTGATTTAGGTCACGACTCAAACCCAATCCAAAGTGAGACTGAAACAGTAAGCAGGGCCGTTACTGAGACAATGTCGTCGTGTCATGCTTACTGCTGGTACGGGACCGTGAATTGACGAGGCATCGGTTTTCCCCAGAATATTCCCACCTTGTTCCTTCGTTCCCAATGCCTGCTGCCGCGATCACAAGGAATTTGACGAACGCATTCCATGTATGTGCTTCTTTCTTCCTTTAACTCCCCCCGCGTTCTTTTTTTCGTCGAGGGATGACGGAGTTATTACGTCAATAGCGAAGGGAAGCTATCGAAACTTATTGGAATTCCGCGGTCGAATCTCAGCTGATTCTTTGTATGTTACCAAGTGGCGAAATTCCTGATATACTCAAACTTGCATAGAGGCGGTGCACATTTGAAGTGCGACACCAAAGGTTGCAGCAAAAACAAAATATAATTAACCTTAGAGAATGCGATGATGATAATGTTGAGCAGGTGTTTGTTTTTGTTGACAAATCATCAAGCACAGTTGTGCACAGAGTAGCTCCTGAACCCTTTCTACGTTGGTGATCGGTATCACACAACCTGAGGTTCCGGTTCCATCCGGTCCCGTCTCATTATTGCGACATTGAACTCAGATCAGGACCGAAACAACATTCTGGGATCAGTCCACAAACTCAAATCTCTGCAAAAAAAAATCTATGATGATATTTGTGAAAACCTCTACCTTGAAAGATAAAAAAGAAACCTTGAAAGACAATCAAGAAATTAACGAGTTCAGGGACAAAATAAACTTAATGGACGCAAACAACCTATACAGCATCAGACGAGATCTGCTGAATCTCACACAAAGGCAATAAACCTGCAGTCAAGAAGAGATTTTCAGCATCAGCAACTGAGTCCTAAAAAACAATCAGAGCTCAAACCTGAACAAGAGCACTCACAGCAGTAACAATGGCAATAACCTAGACAGCCACGACTAAAACATGAGTCTTCTCTACTACGACCCACGAAACACCATCAGAACTCCAACAAAAGGTATCGACCGTGTCACGCACAGACTACTCACTACCCCATTCATTTTATACTATCATCAATATGCATCGATTTGTTTTATCATTTTAATTGGAAATGCTGTTTCAAATTTAGTTTGCATGTGCGTGTTGCATATATTGAAATTCCTTTACATCGCAACGACGGACTAACTGTGACTTACTGCAAGAAAATACCCGTTGTTGAAAAACAATACTGTGGAAATCAGTTGGCGCTTCTAGCACCAATGTTATAATGCATTTCTACCTTCTCATGGTACCCCATATTTGTCTTTGGAAAGCACTTTCAGGACAAAAGTAAATAGCATTTCTAACAGCTCGTGTTCACTTCAAACTTGTAAACAGCAATAAAGTATTTAGTTAGCGAAAATCTTTTTCATCCTAGCATGAGCTTAGGTTATTACTTATACCCAGCTATATTAACATAATCACCCGCAAAAACTGACCACTGTAAGTCATACACGAATCACGCGAAAAAACACTAGAAGGTCATTTTGAAATAAACGAACTGAACTAATACTTATCATCCCGCATCTAATTAAAGTTCTTATTTACACATCTGCCATTCACAAAGAAAATGGCAGATTTTCATGAATTTCAAAATTGGTAGCTACTCACTTTTGTTGTGGTGATAAATAGGGGGAACAGGCCACTAAGCCACTCGTATATTTTATGTTTAGTTATGTGTTATGTGTGTTTTATGTGATGTGACGATAAATCTGACAAAATTTTATCCGATTGCATCGTCGAACGAACGGTGACTAACTTTGGGAAATACCCGTTGTAGCAAAATAGTGTTTGCAAACTTACTTTCTCATTGCCCTTTTATACTTCAATTTATATTCTTGAAGAGTCTGACGAATACTTAGCAACGAAAATCAGTCATCTTAGCATGACCTTAGTTTAGTTTTCCTCCCTAGGCTGAGTCGCATAGTCGCCCACAAAAACCCATAACTGTATGTCATACACGAATCACCCGATAAAAACATCGGTAGGTCATCGAATAAAAGAAATACTCTCGCATCCATTTATAATATTATCTTCATAAATTTATCATCCGATTCACGCGCAACTACTCATTAGCCTATTATTTTTTTTCACAGTCATTAGGCGCTATCTGTTCAACTGTTTTATTTCGATATTGAAAAATGTAACATTGGTGTTTCCCTAACAGCTCCAGGAACGAAGATAGCAGTGGTACAGTTTCGGACAGTGGAGAGCTTGTCCCTGTCACGGCTAACCGCATAATCCGGCCTGCTCAGCGTGATCCTGAGAAGGGAGCAGATCCTTTACCTTTCACAGCTCACTTGCATCATCCCTAGGCTCAATTTCAACTGTGCTCCCTGTATATATTAGGAGAGTTATTTTCTCATTGCAAAAAGTGATATAATTTCATCAGAAATAAATAGTATATATCATTCTAAATTCAGATGTTCTGCCCAGATTGTTAAAAAAAAATTGTATACTAAGTTAAAAAATATATATAATCGGTAAATGACGTCTGTCGTCAAAAAGTTTTTGAAAAATACCTCTGTAGAGTAAACGAACTTTTAATAATTAATTACTTCTCTCTCAAAACTTGTAGACAGCTTGATACAGTTTCATCGTCAGGGAAAATAACTAATTTCGACTTAGTCTGAGCCTAGTTCTGTTTTCATCCCCAGTTAGACTCACTGAATTACTCGCAATAACTCATACCTGTAGGTCATTCAAAAATCATTCGAAAAAATATATGTAGGTCATCTTATAATAAAAATTGTCTCTCATTACCATAACTGCTATAAACAAGCAGAACACTTTTTCTTTATCTTCACAATTTGTGGCTACTCACTTAACAAGTCCACAATGACTCCTGCTGCTAAGCTAGATTGTGTCACTTGCCGCCGATTGTACATTCCCGAACTAGCTGTAAATTCTGCCAACAGGCCGAAGGTGTTAAACAACTAGAAGCACAATTTACTGATGCCTCGAGCGGCCCAACCAATCAAGAGGCAGTTAACGCCGATACTAGGCTTTTAGATGATGAATTGGAGCTAAGAAAAACGTGCAGAAACAATTTCACAAACCCAAAGATGTCATGAACAGCGAAATAGTATTAGCTAAACAATTTGCTTAAGCTACCCTGAATTAAGTAATTGAACTCCAAGTGCACTACACTCAGAAATGGTCAAGAAACTTACAGCTTCCTGCTCAGATTAATGACCCCAACAAATCGACAGAAAAGACGGTCAATGCCCGCCAGGCACTGTACTCAGCTGTGGTAAACAGACGGCTCCGTGACTAAGCATCAAGCGTCGGCAATAGTCCAGCCTCGTCCGAACCAATACGCGTAACCGTTTTGATGTACTGCCCGATGAAATGGACTCTCAAAGCACACAGGAAATTATTGTGAATGTCTTCTCTATCAAACCGAGTCATCAAAAGGAAATCTTAACCCAAAAAAAATCGGCACACCAGACTTGATAATTGACGGAAATGAAGGTATAATTAAGGAGGAAAAGAAAAGACATGGAGAAGGTATGAAGCCATGCTAAAAAACATCAAACGTTCACACGCAAATTTCCATGTCACTGGCATCCTGCCCATCCAAACAAAGTACATACAAGTTGAGCAAGATGATATTTGTGAACAATCGCTTGGCAACTAACTGCGAGGTTCAGCAAATCCTATTCTCGGACCAGTGGGAAACGATGATCGACTTAAAAAAAACAATTAATTTAATAGAATCACCAACAAGGCTCGAATGGACACGTTTTCGTTCCATACCCTCGAAAACATTCTTCATAACATCGGTGCTGCTCTCGTCGCCGAAAATAAATAAACAATATTCTCGACACCCTACACTAGACTCCGCTATTACTGCCCAACGGGATGAGTCAACATTTGCCGCCCAACCAAGAAGTAATCACAGCAGTAATCACGGACCCTGCAGTAACCATAGAGGAGCATACAACGAAAATAGATACACCACCAACACAAGAACCCATCAATGTCCCACAGTAGCACCTGACCGCGACCGAAGATTTTCTGGCAGGATTCCAAGCCGATATACTCTCAAATGTTACTATGTAAACGCTCGAAGCCTTTGAGACAAACTCGACGAACTACAAATCCTTGCAATTAACGAAGATATCAAACTAATAGCAATCACAGAATCGTGGATGCAACCGGCCACCAAAATTATCTAGGCGAATCCAGTCTCCGGGTTTGTCACTATTGTTCCTCGTAAAAAATACACTACAAATAATCGAAGTTTATATTCCAAGCAGCAAACACGACATAGTATCAATTCAAGTAATCGGTAAACATACAAAGTGTCAAATCAAACTTGGTAAACGTCCCCCAAGAGCATTGTAACAGATAATATCAATCTTTTCAGCACCCTCGTCGATGTCGTCCCAACATAAAGCAGTATAGTGCTTTGTTACTCCAATACTCCTCCATTGACTGGGAAACAGACGAATTTACTGGCACTGGCTATCACCTTATATATTTTGCTGACGGTAAGTTCATGCCCCAAATGGTAAAGACACCTAAAGGGCTTGCAATTTTTGTGATCTGCTTATTGCAAGCGAATCTCATGTCACGAACGTCGAAGTGGCCGAACCACTACGAACTACCGACCATAAGTGTTTCCGTTCAACGATGAAGCTAGAGTTGAAAACGTCAAGAAACGGTGAAAAAGTTCCTAAATTTAGATAAACTAATTCTGATGGCTTATGAGAGTCATTAGCGTCAGCACATATAAGGCTCGCGCAGGATGTCAAGCAATCGCTAAACAATTTTTTGACTGCACTTAACAATATTGAAAATGAGCATATCCCTCGTAACGACAGGCTAACAGGAGTCAGTCAGCTTAAGTACTGGAAAGAAGAGTTGGAGCACATTCAGTCACAAAAGAGAGCAGAGTACTCGGTAAAACAGAAGCACCCACATGACGACGTTGCAAAAAATGAATTCAAAATTAGTAGAAGAGTTCTAAAGAAGGTCCTAAAACGTAAGAAAAAATATTACGAAAATGAAATTAAGGTCAACGCCAAAACTAATCTGAAAGAACTGTTACCAACAGTTACAAATCGAACAAAAATCATGATCTGTAATTGGTCTTCTTGAGAACGATACTGGTGAACTAGAAACGGACGACACGAAAATGAGTGTCCTACTCAATAAAATAAATTTGTTCTGTATTTACCTTAGAGAATCAGGATGTTCATAATCCTCAGGATATCATAGCAAAAAGACCAATTGAAGCCCTCAGCACAATGAACTTTTGCCCTTCCAAAGTCAATAAATTTATAGATAAATTGAAAGTCACAAAATTTCCAGGTACAGACCATGTCCATCACAGAATTCTGAAAGAGACGTGAAAGAGACGAGGAACGAAATCGCCGAACATTTACCAAACATCTTCACCCAATCGTTCACAAATGGCACCTGCCACTCTCGATTGAAACAGGCCAATGTTACATATCTTCTAATGGAACAAAAAGTGTCCTGGCATATAACGTCCAATATCTCTCGCCTCAATCATTTGGAAAATTGATGGGAAGTTTAATTACGGATAAAATTACAGAATTCCTAGAACCAAATAAGTTGATTGGTGACTCTCGGCATGAATTTAAACGCAATCTTCAATTTCTTACGAGCCTGCTGCTTTTTCAGGAATATAATTGAACTTCACGACGCGAAATCTTCGATCGACACAAACGTTTCGTTAGTTAATTGCACAGCATCGGTATTCGAGGTGAGCTAAATAACTGGATGAAAAGCTGGCTCACGGACAGACGGCAGCGAGTCGTACTTAACGGAGCTTCCTCCAATCTGGGGCCAAGTTAGGTCAAGTTCTCTTCATAATATTTATAAGCGATTTCGATAACAATGTACTCTCGAACATAAGAAAGTTTGCAGAAGATTTTACGCTTGGATGAAAAGTGCAAACCAAACTTGAGTGTGAGCAGATTCAATTAGACTTGATGAAAATAGTGAATTAGTTAGATAAATGGTAAATAAAATTCAAGAGTGACAAGTGTAAAGTTACGTCGAATACCCAAAGCACGAGTATTTGACATCCGGACAGAAGCTGCATGGTTGTACGCAGCTGCACGGTTGTTCGTATTCTGCACGGTTGTACGAAGTCTGCTGCAAGATTTTTATGAATAATTCGACTGACCTAATACCTGCGAGAATCCAGACGTTCCAAATCGCATGTGAAACATACTAAGTGCGTTCGACCAATTTCCCACTATGTTGTCACTGATGAAAGTGATCCACTGGTTTTCAGCAAGGAGACCCATTTTTTACCGGTACTGTTCTCTCTGGGGGTCGACGAAATTGCCCGAACTGTTGAGTCAGAGTTCAATGTCTAGTACCTTGATGATGCCACCCTTGGAGACACACCAGAGAAGTTATTGCCGGACGTGCAGTGCTTGATCAATCAGTTGCAAGCGATCGGGTTAAAGGTTAATGATAGAAAGGGCGAATTAACAATCTTGGACCCCTCACCTCAGGAGTTGGACCATACAGAGAGATGCTTCAGGTGGGTGCTACCTGATGTCAGAGTGATTCCGATTAGCCAGTGTACTCTGCTTGGAGCAATACTTTTTGAAGAGGGTATACCCGATGATTTGAGAAGCAAGCAAGATGACTTGGAACGATTGATCACGCAGATAGAGCAGATAGAGTCACCAAGCTTTTGTGATTTGTATAAATATTTCTCGATTCATAAACTGCAATATGTGCTCAGAACATCGCCCGCCTATCAACATCGTGAGTGTCTAAACAGTTTAGATTTGGTGGTGAGGGAAACCGTAACTAGGGTGACCAATGTCTCCCTTGATGACAGTTAGTCATGGGGGCCTCGGGTTCAGGAGAGCAGAAAATGTTGCCCTTCCGGCCTTCCTCTCGTCGATACATTATGTGAGTGACTTTGTCGAAGCCGTTCTTTCCGATTTGAACATCGTGGCTGACAAAGAGGAGTTTGATTTATTGATTGATTAATTGATTGGTCATTAGGAAGGAAATCTTATAAAAACAGCCCCTGCCAAGCTAATAGAAGCTCAAGGGCATGGATAACAGTGTATAACATTGGGATATGCATATTCTGATGAAGATATCTAAAGTGGGATCAATTTGCCAGAAAAGAAAAATCGACTAAATAAGTCGCATCTAAAGTGGGCCAGAATTAGCAGCAATAAAACGAAGTTAGATTATTAGCATAAGGCAGGCTTGCTTCAACAACAAAATGAAGCTCGATTAGTTACATACAATTGGAAAAGCCATACAGCATGAGTAACTTTCGAAATGAAGTGTGCTTAACAAATTGACAATTCAGGACTTCAATAACAGATGGGAGACGCTCCACCTCCGAAGCTATTTACATCAAGAATATATACAAGCTAAATGGAGCACCAATCCAGTAGGATACTAAAAGACGACAATCAGTACGGTAAGGAGGGCCTGTACTAAGTAATGAGAGTCTTGGTACTAAGCAGTGAGATAGCACCATTCAATGAAAAAACTCAGTCGAGGGACTCTGTTGTCTGTGATCATAGGAGGGCAAACCAAAGCTCTCAATCACCTGCACCTTTCATCGTCATTCAGTAATTTTGAATAACCAGAGATATGTACATCTTATATATCATTTTTGGAGCATAATCGCAACTAACAAAGTAAGGGTTAGTAAAGGTTGTATGTACTTACCGAATAAAAAGTATAATTGTGTTTAACATTGAGACCAATTTTTAAAATAGACAGACGATGAATATCAGTAAGTTTGTGGAATCCTAGCTCTTTATACATTAAACTGGTCCTCATTAGCGGGATGTGGTCGTTATCAAATTTGGCACGCAACGTCACCCGTAGAATTATATTTAACAAAACCGCAACAGGGCTTAGTAGATTATCTAAAACCGCACCCCAGAGTATAATCATCTGAACAACATGAGGTAATACGAGGCTAATATAAAGAGTCCTCAGGGTAGTTCAAAGGAGAGGGCAGGAAACAGCGCAGATAGCGCCTAGAGATTTATTTAGTGTGCATGTTAACTCCGATGTATGAAAATTGTAGGTTCGTTTATTATCAAGGATTAATCCCAGGTACCGTATCTTGTTGACCCACTCAAGATTAACAATGTTGAACAATACATCAGGTAAATCAGGCTGGCGCCTCGGAATGAGCAACATTAGATTCGTCTTATTTTCATGTGGCAATAAGTTATTATGAACCAAGCCAAACAGTCTGACAAGCAATAGTGGCTTTCATCTTATGAAGGGCCTCCTCAAAAGTAGAGCCATGCACGTAGACCACCGCAACATCGGCGAACATGATTACATTAGAGTTTTGGATAGAGGCTATATCATTTATGAAGATATTTAACAGTAAAGAGCCCAGCACCGACCCCTGGGTCACTCCAACCGTTACGGGCAAATGGGTGGAAATGATATTGCCGACCGGAACATATTTTCTGCGACTGGTCAGGTAGAACACTATCAACGACAGAGCAGTACCCCTCACACCATAAACATCCAACATCATCCTAAGAATATTAATGTCAGCTGTATCAAAGACCTTCCTAAGCCTAAGAAAAACAGAAATGGAATGGTGTTCTTATGGAAGGTATTGAGATGATCCTGAACCAAGCGAAATATTGCAAATGTTGTATATTTTCTTTTCACAAAGCCAAACGGGTTGTCGGTTACTATATTGTGATGGTGTACAAATGAGGACAACCAAACGTGTACTATTTTTTCTAGCACCTTGTTGAACACTGATAAGTTTATATAGGCCTATAGTTACCAAAGCCATTGCGATCTCTCTTCTTGAATATAGGTACCACACGAGCTATCTTAAGGGCATCGGGGAACACACCTTGATTAAGACATAGATTGAAAATATGTTCCATAATGGGGGCAATGACAGGTAGTATCACGCTCACAATGTATGGCCGAATTTCAAGCTTGGTAAATTTTTCAGATTTAAATGCGTTAAAAATAGACCTAATCTCAGCAGAAGATGTCTCTTGAAAAGGAACAGCTAAAATGTTTTGGGGAAAGAGGACATGGTATGAGATAACAGGGGGGCAGCACCGTTTACGAGACTAGTAGCAATTGATGAGAAGTACTTATTAAACTCATTTACCAGGGATGCAGGTGCTAGACTAACACCATTTTGGACAGTACGAATTGTAAATTGCACCACACACCTGCCAAGATGGTCATTTACAACTTTCCACGTACCTCTAGAGCACACAGACAGAAGTATGCGACAGAAGTATAATTTCTCTGATTTCCTAATTACGTATTGCAAGAGGTTACGATAAGTTCGGACAAAACTCGTTTCAACACATCAGTTATGAGCCAGAGCTAGCAATTTGTATTTATTCCTCTTCAGAAATTTGATATAATTATTCAACCTAGGTGCAAATTTTTTACTGGTCACATTTTTGGTGACGAGTGGTAAATGTTCATTATATTTAGAATAGAGCACATTGGCAAAGGACGTAAATGCAGCATTTGGTTCCTCCATACCAAGGATATCGTCAAATCCATACGATTTGACGATATCCTTGCAGTTTGTCATCGGGATGAGGGCGGAGAGAGGTAGTGATCCTTTTAACTTGGAGGGACAGGATGAAAGTAAGCTGAAAGTATGGGACTTGCCTTTGGTAGAGGGCAAACTGAACGGTTTGCTTGCTGTTGCGGATCAGACGGCGAGAGTACGCCTTCTGGCTGCCTCCAGCAGAGGATGCCTGGATGCTGGATGCATGCAATTCCTGTGCCCTCGCTGGGGACTCAACTAGATCCAGAGACACTGCTCCCTGTCGTTGGTCTGAGAGTGGGATCTAAAATCTGCCAACTGCATTCGTGCCGCTGCGGTCAGAGAATGGACGAGTTGGGACTGCATAGACTATCATGTAGGTACAGTGCCGGCCGCTTTCCCAGACACTCTGCGCTGAATGACATCGCCAACAGATCTTTGCTGAGAACGTTACTACCATCGGTGCTGGAACCTTTGGGTTTGGATAGAGTTGATGGCAAGAGACCCGATGGCATCACAGTTTTCCCCTTCAAAAATGGTAAGAGTTTATGCTGGGACTGTACTTGTATGGACACTTATGCGGAAATGCATTTGATAGGTTCTGCAATTTCAGCTGGTTCTGCAGCTACAGAGGCAGAAACACGTAAGTGCAGGAAGTATGGCGCTTTGACGCGACAGTTACGCTTTGAGCCAACAGCCTTGGAGACGACAATAGTGTATGACGAGTCAACTGCGCGACTTGTGAAGGAGATCGGACATAGATTGGTCGAGGCTACTTGGAGATTCCCGAGAATCTCTATGGTTCCAGCAGAGGTTGGGTTTAGCCCTACAGGAGGCAACGCATTCAGTATCTTATCAGAAGGTGTGGAGGCCGGGGAGAGGTTTTAGTGGGTTGGAGGGCACCCCGTCTGGGTGATCACATCCAACCCAACACCTCGTTCCATAAGGAAATTTCCTCTTCCCGAATAAAAGGTTATTTATTTTAATTTAAAGGTTTTTTATCCAACAAATTTAATTTTAACGTCTAATTTAATTTGCATTGTCTGTCAAATAAAAAGCTATACACAAATATTCCTGTCACCGAAAAGAGAGATCTAGGTGTCATAATTAGTAACGACTTAAAAGCAGCAAGCAATGTAACGATGCTGCCAAATAAGGCAATAAAAGGTTTGACATGATATCACGCAAAACCTCGTACAAAAGAAGGCAGAAACAGTATTCTCAAATTATATTGTGCATTTGTAAGACCGCACTTTGAGAATTCCGTCCAATTCTGTTCTCCTTATCTTAAGAATGACGTTATTAAATTAGAGAAGATTCATAGTAGAGCTACCGAGCCTATCCCTTCGCTGCGCAAAAAATTGTACGAAGACGTACTACGTGAACTCAACATTTACTCGCTAGAGAAGCGTAGAGTCAGAGGTGACATGATCGAGGTGTGGAAGATAATGAAGGGTAAGGGCAAGCGAGCCTTTTCACTCTAGATGCGAACTGAGTGACTAGAAATAATGGATACAAAATCGTATGCAAGCGTTTTTCACTCGTTTTCACGCTCAATTTTTTTCATGTACAGAGTTATCGTGGAATGAAACAGACTTCCAACGAAAGTTGTAAGCGGCGATACAATCGAAACGTTCTAGTCAACGGTGCTCGGCCTTGACACCCGTACGTTTAAATTAATCCCCGGCATTGGCTCCAGCACGGCAAAAATGGTGTCTCGCATTGAAACCTGCGCGTTGCAAAAGCTGTCCAGCAATGCCGGTCAGCATTGGCTTAACGAGGAATGAAACTTTGACAATCTCAGATCAACACCGTGGGTCGGTGGCTTTCTCTTCAGGTGCTAATTTCAGTTGTTTCGAGTAACATAGGGAAATATCAATTCCTTCTACAACCTTTCCATTTATTTTGTATAATAAAACAAAATACTCAGAAACATGATGCTCTATAAGACGTTCAACTTCAGAACTACACTTCTTACTATCAAAGGCAACCCAGTTTGGGCCAAAAGTCCCGTTGTTGGTTTCTAACAACTGTAAACATTATAAACCATCCTCACTATTCAACAGGCTCCTGTTATGTCTGTGATGCATGCTATGTACATGTGTGTTTATACAAAAAACAGTATATCGACATGAGACCATGCACAAGTGCAAATATAAGTATTGTTCTATCACCTAGCCCCACAACAAAAACGAACAGCAATAACAATGACTGTATTGATTGCAAAAGAGATTTGTTCAAACGTCGATAATGATTCACTGTCAACTAAATTCCTTCAACCACTTTAATAGTTCAGTCGTTCTCAATAAGTGCAACGTTTCGGCAGTAAAAAATAATAATTGCTTATGTTACATTTCTTCGGCGGCATAAGTCCTGCAGCAATGTTAGCTCGCAAGACAGACGAGCCCTGCTGGTTTAAAGAATTTGCTTGTACGTCCAGTCTGTGATGAAATCCTGGCATTAAAAGCCCATTAATTATAAGATAAATTTTCATATGAATAATCAGAATTTTCTACGGTCATTTATGAAAAAGAAAATTCGTATTTCCACTCATTTCGGACAATGCGGTAATATTTTATAGCGTTGATGATTAGAGTTATGAATAATTTTCAGAATTGTTCAATTGAACACTGAGCGAAGGTCATTAATCTGAACTTCAAGGAAAATGTTACAAACTTTGTTTATGAATGTTGAATATCACGAGGCGTTGATGACAAAGCAAGGAGAGTAATTACAAAGAAGTGATTCATAATTGACTTGATAATTGCTGGAAGCAAAATAATACAAGTTATGATGTGACAGCTGCTATTTTATTGGTGTGCAGAGGGAGTCATAATTTGGATACCTTGTTTAATTGCAGAGTTGTTCCATAGGTAAATCAGTCGTGATGTCAAGTGGCATTTACTGAAACCCAATAGTTATTTACCCTTCATCGGACAGAGGTGCTTCACAAATATGACCTAAATCGCCTGATGATGGGCCGTGAATCAACGGTATGTATTGCGTGTCTTGACGGTGTGTGCCAACCGTACGTGTATCAACGGTGTGTGTATTGGCGGTGTGGGTATCGGCGGTGCGCTTATCAGCGTTTCGTGTATCAATGGTTCATGTATGAATACAGAGTGTCGTACTGGAATGTGTATCAACAGAGCGAGTATGAACAATACGTGTATCAACGGTGAATGTATCAACGATACCTGCAGCAGCGTTGTGTGCATCAACGAAGGGCGTAACGCTGGTGCGCATCATAGCGATGCCTCAATGATGCGAGTATCGTCGATAACACTGGTCTCCAGGTGAATCACTTTTGACTGCGTCATATTTCAGATTGGTGTCTTTTACTGATGTTGCGCTGGAAAGGAGAAACCCTGAGGCTGCCATATCATTATCCTCAATGGTAGCAACAAAGCAGGAGGGCTGGTGTCTCTTATTTATTGAATGCTGTTAACAGGAGACTCCCCGAGGCTAGCGTATTATTACCCTCAATGGTAGCCACAAAGCAGAAGGGTTGGTGTCTCTTATTGATTGAATGCGTTAAAGAGGAGACGTCCCGAGGCTACCTTTTAATTATTCTCAATGGTAGCCCCAAAAGTAGAGTATATGTGTGCGAAACGCAAATGGAAAAGTGGGTTTGCGAAACGCAAATGGAAAAGTGGGTGTGCGAAACGCAAATGGAAAAGTGGGTGTGCGAAACGCAAATGGAAAAGTGGGTGTGCGAAACGCAAATGGAAAAGGGGGTGTGCGTAACGCAAATGGAAAAGTGGGTGTGCGAAACGCAAATGGATGTATGTACGTTGTGAAGGATTTAGGAGGTATATTATTTGTGAAGGAAATTAGATTTGGCTATAATTAGTGACTCTATGTATGATTTGTGAAGGATTAGATCGACGAAAATTAGTGAATCATGTTAATTTTGAAGGAATTAGGATATATGTTAATTGTGTAGGAATTAGGATGGCAAGATATTTGAATCTTTCCTCGAATGTATTGCTTAGGATGTTTGTTATTTGATAGTGACTCAGACGCTGTTCTTCTCTGATACTGTAGTTATATATTAGTGACTCTATGATTGTTATTTTGTGAAGGATTTAGGATATATGTTATTTGTGAAGGTATACTTTTAGTGAAGGAAATAGGATGGCTAGATATTTGAATCTTTTTATCGAATGTATTAGTTAGGATCTTT
>SDVV010016892.1:0-14120 GCA_016164225.1 Gammarus roeselii | reverse complement strand
ACGAAGCATGCGTTGCTGGTCAACGAGTATCATGAGTCGCTTTAGGCTACGAAGCATGCGTTGCTGGTCAACGAGTATCATGAGTCGCTTTAGGCTACAAAGCATGCGTTGCTGGTCAACGAGTATCATGAGTTGATTGAGGCTACGAAGCATGCGTTGCTGGTCAACGAGTTTTATGAGTCGCTTTAGACTACGAAGCATGCGTTGCTGGTCAGCGAGTATCATGAGCCGCTTTAGGCTACGAAGCATGCGTTGCTGGTCAACGAGTATCATGAGCCGCTTTAGGCGACAAAGCATGCGTTGCTGGTCAACGAGTATCATGAGTTGCTTTAGGCTACGAAGCATGCGTTGCTGGTCAACGAGTATTATGAGTCGCTTTAGGCTACGAAGCATGCGTTGCTGGTCAACGAGTATCATGAGTCGCTTTAGGCTACGAAGCATGCGTTACTGGTCAACGAGTATCATGAGTCGCTTTAGGCTACGAAGCATGCGTTGCTGGTCAGCGAGTATCATGAGTCGCTTTAGACTACGAAGCATGCGTTACTGGTCAGCGAGTATCATGACTCGCTTTAGGCTACGAAGCATGCGTTGCTGGTCAGCGAGTATCGTGAGTTGCTTTAGGCTACGAGGCATGCGTTGCTGGTCAACGAGTATCATGAGTCGCTTTAGGCTACGAAGCATGCGTTGCTGGTCAGCGAGTATCATGAGTCGCTTTAGGCTACAAAGCATGCATTGCTGGTCAACGAGTATCATGAGTCGCTTTAGGCTACGAAGTAACAAAGTATCCTGAGTTGCAAACTAACAAGTATCTTGTAACGCTTTAGACTACGAGTATCATGCGTTGCAGGTCAACAAATATCACGCGTCGTTGTTGGCTGGTTTTAGTTAGGCTGCGTGCCCTGGCCTGGCCTGGAGTCATAACAAAATAAGTACAAATTTAAGATGAGCGGTACAACGATACTATGACAGATAAGTGGTACAATGATACAATGACAGATAAGTGGTACAATGATACAATGACAAATAAGTGGTACAATGATACAATGACAAATAAGTGGTACAATGATACAATGACAGATAAGTGGTACAATGATACAATGACAGATAAGTGGTACAATGATACAATGACAGATAAGTGGTACAATGATACAAAGACAGATAAGTGGTACAATGATACAATGACAGATAAGTGGTACAATGATACAATGACAGATAAGTGGTACATTGATACAAGGTAAGATAAGTGGTACAATGATACAATGATAGATTAGTGGTATATACATACAATGATAGATAAGTGGTACAATGATACAATGATAGATTAGTGGTATATACATACAATGACAGATAATTGGAACAATGATACAATGACGGATAAGTGGTACATTGATACGAGGTAAGATAAGTGGTACAATGATACAATGATAGATTAGTGGTATATACATACAATGATAGATAAGTGGTACAATGATACAATGACAGATTAGTGGTATATACATACAATGATAGATAAGTGGTACAATGATACATTTTTTATCACATCCAACTTATTGCCCTAGCACTAAACGCTGGTCCACGACTGGTCCAAGCTGAACAATTTATAGAGCTGAACCTGTCCTGACGAACACGGGACCTCATAACGAATACGCCGAGTTCTTGCCGTGGCTGTACGTGTAACTACACAATCTGAATTACAGTAATCCATTGCTTGCGACCCTACCATGCTCATGTTCTCCTGACTGTATCCGGACGAAGTAACGTTCAAAGTATCGTATTGATGCAATGTGTCCAGTCTACGTAGTTTTTTTTATTGTTTTCTTCTCCAGAGCTCCTGCTCCCCACTCCTCTGCCACCCACTGAGCAAACAACCCTCGCCAATCATTGAACAATATTGCCCTGACCACCCGACACGCAGTGATGCCAATATTGCCCATCATCGAGCAGCCCTCGCTCATCATTGAGCAATATTGACCTGACCACCCGACACGTAGCGATACCAATATTGCCCGTCATTGAACTGCCGTTGCCCATCATTGAGCAATATTGACATGACCACCCGACACGTAGCGATACCAATATTGTTCGTTTTTGAGCAGCCCTCGTCCATCATTGAGCAATAAATATTGACCTGACCACCCAACTCGTAGCGATACCAATATTGCCCATCATTGAGCAGCCCTCGCCCATCATTGAGCAATAAATATTGACCTGACCACCCGACACGTAGCGATACCAATATTGCCCATCATTGAGCAGCCCTCGCCCAACATTGTTCAATACTGACCTGACTGCCCGACACGTAGCGATACCAACATGGCAACAACTTATGAACGGTCAACTACGCTGTTAATTAAATGTTAGGCCTTTTACCAATCCAAAGGTAAAGAATGTACTGATTGAATAATTTTACTAATTTAAGATATGCAATCACGCATATTTATCGTCCCATTCGCTGAGTTATCTGGAGAGACGCTTGCAGCTGCTGGAACACATCTTGAATAAATATTGAACAACTTTTGAACTCAAGCTCTGTATTATTTACCTCTTGTAGAATTGTCTAATCGTGCGCAGGCTTCCACGCAATGTCAATGAGTTCACGTAGGTAGTTGACATTGCGTGGAAGCCTGGTAGTTGAGTGTTGTCAACTAGGTAGTTGAGTGTTGCATGTGCCCAGCAGACTTTGCCATCATGTAGAACAACTAACCTGATACTCGTTGTTCCGATGACCTCAATCCTAAATCTACTCGCTGCTCATCAGACCCCCCCCCCCTCCCTAACAAAAGCAATGTGGAACATAACATGAGTGGCATGTTTGACATACAGGAGAGAAACTGACTTAATTTATGTCTCAAAACCAGTAATGTAATGTGAATAGTATTCTATGCCTGGGCACGCTGATTTGCGTGAGTCAAACATCCCTGGCATAATTCAGTTCTTTCTTTCGTTTACGAAGAGAGTTTTAAACGTTTAAAACGAGACAGTGGCACCAGTCGCGTTCAGACCAAATTAACTTTTAAATGTATTCACATTTTAAAAGATTCGATACATAGGATATTTATGTAAACTCAGACACTTAACGTTCTCTTTTGCGCATCTATCGATTGACCTGACGAGAAACATTTCACCAATAAGAAGGCGCCCATTCGAAGTTAACATAAAACTCGATTACAGATGAACAATATGTTGTGATGAATTTATTTCAGAATATCTTCCACGTGCACCCTTTGATGTTGTATAGTTCCTCCACGCCCATCCGTGGCTTGGTAACCAAACAACAATTTTCAACACCCTTCATGTTTTATTGCTGCACCACACAAACAGTTAGACGGAACGGTTTTTCATAGAGTTACCCAAGTAAATCAGGATTTAAACGTTCAGAAAATACCGCGTTAGTGCAAGCTGAAGACGCAGGTGCCCTGTGTAAGAGGTAATGGTCAATTTATCCTTTAATACACCATTACCGCTCACAGTCATAGATCTATTATGCAAATTGCATGGCATCGTCTGCTGATAGCGGGCTTATAAATTACTCTATCTACTTCTACCCATCTCATTTACCTACTTATAATACCAGCTATAAATTAAAGGCAATAGCCGCGTAAACAAATGATAAAGGAGATGTCAGATGAAAATCTCTTCCTCATCTCTTGTGGTTCAAGCTAAGTTCAGCATAATAATAAAAGCCTTGGCGGCCGCAGGTGAAAATTTGGCACACTTTCTTGAGTCCGCAGTATCCTTAGCAGCCTCAAAACGGCCACTTTGAGCGCCGTAATTTCTTGAATAAACTGATGGATATGTTAAACGGGTGCACGTTGTATGAGTCGACATCGCATGCATTAAACGAGCGTATGTTGGGTGCAGAGATGCGTTAAACTGGTGGTTACTAATACAATATTCGATCCGGTAGGGTTCAAATAATAGAAGTGGGACCTGTTCACAAAAGTGTATCAAAAATTTGCCGTTAGGATAATGTTTTTAAATGAAAACAGGTACCATAATTTACGAAAAAAATATGAAATGCGATACGTTTAGTAACATTCGAGAATAGCAGCAGTATTGCAACTTATCGTTAAAAATAGTTACAAATGTCTAGCACGTTAACTAAACCTAACCTAGGTGCTGTGTTGGGCTAACCTAGATGCGACGGTGGGCTAACCTAGATGCAGTGCTGGGCTAACCTAGATGCGGTGTTGGGCTAACCTAGATGCGGTGTTGGGCTAACCGAGATGCGGTGTTGGGCTAACCTAGATGCGATGTTGGGCTAACTTATGAGCGGCGTTGGGCTAATCACCGTATTTAGGTACTTTTCAGATACCTCGTCAATGTTTATCTCCTGCCTGCATGGTCACTCAAAATAAATCAAGCTTTTCCTGAATTATCTCAGTATGATGAGTAATGTGTTAGCAAACTTCTAAATAAACCTACATTCCTTGTACGTTGAACCAACGTCACCTCTTACGCACCGACATATTGACACGCTACTGACCCCTTTACTCCATAGAAGCAAAATCCACTCCCCCTCTTCCTCCTCCGTCCCGGTTGTCTCACGACCGCCCAAACACGCGGCCTGTCGCAACACATACCTCCTGTCGCTGCGACAAGGTTTGTCGTAGCGGCTAACGGCATTCGGGTTCCCTTCGTGACTGTCTGTGCCAGCTAGTCACTGTCAGGATAAACGGGACAGAGGAAGCCTTATAGTGGCATTGGCTAAGTAGTTTATAGAGTATGTTGACCACGATAACCGCTACAAATGGCAGCCCCACTCGACAATAGCTGCGACGGATTGGAAAGAATGTTGGGCAGAGTCATGAACACAACTGTAGGTGCCACTACTCGACAATCTATTCAATGGGCTGTCTATAATATTGACCACGACTATCAGTGTGAAGTCATGCTAATCTGTAACTTCTGTTTCTGTACCTCTTGCATATTTTATCAGGTTCTAGAAGCAGGACTTCAACGAATTAAATTTGTGTTCTCACCTGACATATGCAGAGCCATCTAACGATACACGAGTCTTCTGGTGCTCAGCTATTACGACCGTTCCAGACTGCAATTATCGCTATAATAAGACAAGTATCCTGACTCCCGAGGATAGGGCAATGCAAGAGGTACAAAAACTCATTTCACATTAAAAAGTCAAAGGCAACAAATTACACTACGACGCTCAGACAGGGGAGGGGGAGTTTAGATTCATTCGATTTGAGCTCCCCCTGTTTAATCAATTTATCTGCATAGAGAATTTTGCTGCTTAGTTATAGATAGATGTAGCTTTAACAAATAGATCGTGTTCTGAAGCCTATAGAAATGGATTAATTTAAATATGGTCGCTTGTGCTGCCCCCTGCCCCCCACCAGCGCGTTGATCTTTGTGTATTTTTTGTTGTCATTCCAGTAAATTAGTAACATTAATTATATACTTTCAATACTGTCCCAGCCAAAGCTAAAAAAATCTTTTAACCCAAAACAATGGGTCGACATGCAGTTCGAATTCTTTAGGACCGTGAGGGCTCAAAATCTCGACAAATACGCATCTTATTGCCTCTCAAGACGAGTGTATGCGACACCACATAGTTTCTTCCAGTAATTATTAGGCCATCTTACTGAAACAATCAGTGACTCGAGCCTAGATTACAAACACTATTCTTAAAGCTCATTTCTTGCAGTGCGTAACAACCCAGATTTTAAAAACTGTCTGGTCAACGCAATTGGATAATTACATCGATGGTCCTACGGTAAAAGACATCCATCAGAATAGAAGCTCCCCACGCTTGTATTTCTTGTGGGCCGGCTCCTACCCTCCTAAATAGCCAACTCAATAGAGCCATCGTTCGTGCCTCTCAAACTGAACCCGACACAAAAGACTGCAGAAGCATACAAGATTCACGACTTCAGAATTGGCCTCTTAAGACCCTTTGCTGGCTTGGCTTCACAATAGAGTTTTTACGATTTGTTTGTGCTTTAAGGAGATGTAAAGGAGGCTTTTTGGCTGTTGCATTGCAGAGCCGTCGAGGTCGTGTGCATTGTGTCTCAAAGAAGTGGATTCCATCTGCCATGAAATATGGGGAAAAGGTCGATGCAATGATACAGAGCCAAACACATTGCCCCACCATCTTGATCAAGAGTTGGCCAACGTATCTTTTTAGGGAGTCTCATTACTTTATCTTATCCAGGTTTCCGTAAACTGCAGATTTGACGAGAGATGAGGATCCAGTGATGGAGGTCTTAAGTTGCAAATGACGTGCCGGAACCGGTAAAAATACTTGTACACCGGCTGTCTGCCCTTGTCGGTCTTTTTGGGATCTATTGCCGAAATGTTTTTGCTCCATAAGGATCAGGGATACCTTGTTAGCGTGGGCTTTGCGGTGCATGAAGGTCGTCCCAAGCCATTGAAATGACAACGTTTGCTCCTCCGCAAGGATCGGGGGTATCTTGTTGGCTTGAACCTTGAGGTGCATGAAGGTTGTCCCAAGCCATTGAAATAAGAACGTCTGTTCCACAAGGATTGGGGGTATCTTGTTGGCGTGAACCTTGAGGTGCATGGAGGTCGTCCCAAGCATTTGATATGAGAATGTCTGCTCCACAAGGATCGGGGGTATCTTGTTGGAGTGAACCTTGAGGTGCATGAAGGTCGTCCCAAGCCATTGAAATAAGAACGTCTGTTCCACAAGGATTGGGGGTATCTTGTTGGCATGAATCTTTAAGGTGAATGAATGTTGTCTAAAATAATTGAAATGAGAACGTCTGCTCCACAAAGAGCAGCCTTCTTGTTGGCACGAACCTTTGAGTCGCGTTTTGAAACGAAAACTTATGTAGGGCAATATTTGCTAGCTTCAACACTTCTTTGATTTTAAAGAACTGTAGGAATAAACTTTAGACCAGGAGAATGAGAAGTTACGAGATAAAATCCTGTAGACTTTCGTATTTTGTGCCGATGATTTTTTATAAGGATTGTATTGATTGGAGTTTAAAACAAATTAGATACATTTCGGGTCAAAAAGTCTCAACAAAAACTGAAACCGTTACAAACTACCCGAAGTGGGAAACAAACAATAAAAAATACTGGTTTTGTGCGTCGCAAAAAAATATTCAGTGCGGTGCCTATACATAGAGTGTGATTTTATCATGGTAATATAGCGCGGTTTGCAGTAAAAATTCCCTAAGCTACAACACGCTTAGCATCCACTACTATCTAAAACGAACCCTCCAGATCATCCTAACTGCCTCGACAGCCTTACAGTTGAATTGCAGAACACAGCGTGATATTGACCTTGAGTTACTCATAACGTTCTCCCCAGTGACTATATGGGACACGAGTGCTTGACTCCTGCTGGCCATACGTTGAGTCCAACTGTTACGTATTCACAAGACATCATTCGACTGCAGAAGGTAAATTGTAAATATTTACATATGGGAACTGCAATAATTCGGAATACAAAATTAAATCTTTATTTCATCTCTAACAAACAAGGAACACAACATGGCGAATCAGACTCAGCCTCTACCAATATTGTATTACCTGTCGCACAATTGTGATCGACTCGAAATATGTGTCTTGACGGCTCGAATCTAAGAATGAATTCACAGTTGACTACTTCGACGTCTGAATTGGCTAGTAGTCTACTCAGACGGCAAGGTTCACATCACTTCTGAAGCCAATGATGGTGTTCCTTCCACCAATGAACAGCTCATCCTACTTTCTACTCCTCACCAATTGGATCCTCGTCTCCTACGTCGCTTATCCCGACATCCTTTCGACCAAGTCCCGTTGTCATCACATGATTCAAATTACTCCAGATACCTTCTTACTCCTGGGGTAATATGGCCGATATCTTGTCGCATGTCACTCTCGTCCACCTTCCGACTCGCGCCAGACGAAGGTTCCTGTTGTCTCGTTGTGTTGTGCGTCTCAAAGACGACCCTTTATGTAGCCGACGGATTCTTTATGAAATCAGTGGAATTTGCTTCTTAGGGAGCAGTTGCTTTCTTTCTTAGAGGGTGTAGCAAAGAACGGAAGAAGTGCCTGACAGGCCTGCCAACTTTGTCAGTAAAATTTTACACGATGCGCTTTGGACTTTCATATGTGGAGGGTGGCAGAGTATCGGTCATGATCTTTCTACTTGTAATCTCAGAGGACGACTCCAGATTCTTCTTAGTTTCTACCTCTTGAGTCTCAGTAGTTGGTATTTTCAATGCCTCTGAAGGAACGGATGATATGGATTTCTTGTCCATTGAATTAGCATCTGTTCCCACATGCTGGTGAATAGCTCTTGCCCTGTGGTGTTTCTTCTTTCTATGAGTTTGCTCTTCGCTAACATTCACAAGTTTGTTCGGAAAATACTCCATTGTGGATTTTTCTTGCGTTTTCAGATCGTTTGGTGCTTCCTTCTTGGACTAATCAAGATCTGCTCCGTCGGTAGATTCACTGTAAGAAGAACTTTCTTAAACCGATTCCTGTTTTTATTCAGATTCATTTTCAGATTCTTTTTAGGAAGATACCTCTTTCTCCTTCAAATTCTGAAACTTTTTTTTGTTAGGCCCGACAAACTATTTTTCCTCTTCCAATGTGAATTTCTTCTTTCCCGGAGTTTCCTTTATTTTCTGGGTCACATTTTTCTGTTTGCTTCCAGTTGGGGTAATTGAAACCTCCGTGAGCTTCATCTTTTCAGACTTAGAGTTCCTTCCAACTTTCACCTCGTCAGTCTTGGTCGCATTCTTGTTAGGAGTTGTCACTAAAGTCTTCTTCTTTATCTTCTCGTCTCCGTCTGGAGACTTGATGACAGTCTTAGTTTTAGTCTTCGTACCGTCAGGCAACTTTGTGTCTTCAATTGTCTTTTTCTTTGTAGTCCCGTCCGCCAAGGGCTTCTCTTTAATCTTTGTAATGGTTGTGTTGGGTTGTGAACTAGATTGGTACACTTTTACTAAGGGTTTCTCAGTGTTTTCAGGACTTTCAAGATAATCATGAGCAGTCGTATAAGCTTGGGATGAGGAAGTACTGGTTCCATTGCAGCATTGAGCATCAATTTGAATTTAATTCACAGTGTAGTTAAGAACAGGCGTCTGAATAAACTAATTTGAGGATTAATCTTCTACATCTCCTTTCGAAGGGTTTGTTTTTCGTTTTAAAGATGATGATTTAGCATTATTTATCTTCAATTTCTTCTTAGCTTTATCGAAAATCAATTTATCTAATTTCCCTTTCTTATCATCAATTTCAGGCGCTGGAATTTTCTGGTACAAATACTTTCGAGAATTTGGAGTCATTTATTTTTCCTTCGGATCTGTACTTTTAAGAAGAGATCTTCCAGCAGACCCGTACTGATGCTTTGATCTCTAACTCGACGACGTTGCAGAACGAGTTAATAATTTAGACGTTTCTATGGCATTGTTAACTTTCTGAGCCTTGTTTCCTGACTTCGACAGCTCTTTCTGTAGACTCTCATCAATCCCCTCTAATGCAGAGGTCTTGGTACTGTTCACCAACTACGATGCAGCCGCCAGCTGTTGTTCTACGGTGCTCGGCATTACGTCAACATCTTTAACGACGCGGAAAAACTGCATGAACTTTGGAAAGGCGTTCATATTTTTTCGCTGCAAAATCACCACAAACAACCTGTTGCGACCGTCGATGTTGACGCAGCTGATGAGTCCAAACAAAGCAGCAAACTTAGCAGTGTCATCTTAGGTTTACGTTTTGTGGAGGTTCAGTGCCATGGACGTCGTCGCATCGCTCGAGGAGTGATAGAGCCCGTAGTAAGTCTTGCCATGATGAAAGAGATTGATTGCGTACGTCCATTTGTCCTCCCCAGCATCACTTTCTCTTGGCTGAATAATAAGCGTCGAATGTTGTTTCTCATCCGTGGGATCTATTTCATCTTCTTGCCATCTCCCTTCCTGATGTTGGACGTATTGGTTCTTTCTCAATTGGCTATGCACGTTTTCGCTGTTTTTGCCCAGTTTGTTCTCGTTTTGATGAGTCTACCATGGAAACGTATCATCATCTTCATTTGCTTCTAACTCCTCCATGAACTTCTCGAATAGAAGTTCATCATCCACGAAGGGTGCGTTGTAATCATGTTGAGGGAAGTGCCAGATGCCCCCCACGGGGCAACGGTGGCTGAACTCGGAAATAGGTTTTGTAGGTGCCCCTACAAGCCAAGAGAGCAGTTAGCCTTAAATAACTGCAGTAATTGTCGTTGGAGATGCCATGCTGCAAAACCTCTTTAAATGAAATCGATACAACTTCAAGAATATGTGGTTTGTACTTCAACAAGCTGGTGCAATAATTTTCCAGAATCCAATCCTTAAAAAATACTGCAGAAGAAAGTCATTTATGGACCATGTATTGTTACATTTATTTTGAGCCATTCAACTGTTGTACTAATTTAGTATGTATGATACAAAAAGTTGCGTTTCAAACTAATTATTTATTTTTCTGAATTGCTGTGAAATTAGTTTGGAAGCCAAAACATTTAAAAAAAATGAATAGCAACTGCATTTGTCGACTAAGAAATCACACACATACCAATTTCAGTATGATTATCCGTTGGTAATTAATCCATAAATAACATTTTATCAGTGGACTTGCATGTATGACTGTACATCAATCTGTGCATTTACGATGACGTCACTCTTCCAGGCGGGGGGTGGAGAGGGCTTCGTATATTGGATACTGCTAATAACAATGATGAGAACGTAGCAGCTTAGATCTTGTAAACAAAGACACGGATTTCGCCGCCCGACTTATTTCGAGCGTATACCGCACTCAGCTGGCGTTGCTGCTGTTTGACGCGGCCGTCGCAACAACCACGCAAAGAAAATGATTTAAAGTTAGCATATGTTATCGCTGACGGAAAAAAACATATCCCAGACAGTACCAGATCATCCAGATAACTTAGGATGAAGGACTAAACATTTATTTGCTTATATTATAGGCTGATAAATTACAGAAATATTAGAATACAAAGATGATACGTGCCAAGTCTTGATGAGGCTTGAACTGTTCTGGTGATAACATTTAATACGTCGATTTAACTACTATTAACTTGTAACTAAGGGTGGTGAATAAATATATCTCTACATCCCACCAATCGATGGACATTGTTGAAGGATATTCTTCCATCTCCATTGTTCGCTTTGGCAAGACAAATCATAACGTAATGTGGGTCTATTGATTAAAAAAATTAGAAAGAAGTGGTCGACAGACATTTACTTAATCATGACAATTTTTCTGTTTAAACTGACATTTAATAAGGAATCTCAGGATAAAAAAATTCCAACATGAGGTTGTAGAGTTTAATTACACACGTAATGTTGGTACACGACAACACAAGTTTGAAAATAATTACATTGTGAACATGACATGTTACGTCTGCACACAAATACATTGTTTGGAGTCATTAAAACGGGTCTGATACAAGTCCAAACAAGTATCATTACGATTGAAGGATACCAATACTGCTCCTCACCCTTACGCCTAGTGCAATCGAATTATAAGTTTTACCAGCTCTGTATTTTTAAACGGTTGGAATTGTGTTGACAAGTTACCGGGAATTTCCCGTGTTGTTACGAAGATTATGAACGCAGAAAAACGTTGCCAATGTAAGTCGATTGATTCAAAGCTTGTAAACTAACACTGCAGCGGAAAAGTTAATGGTGAAACACAGTGTGAGATTATTCCATTGACAAAAGAGAGGCAGAGCGAGGTCACGTCTGCTATCATCTGAGAGTGTACAAATGACACGCTGTTAACTAAGAATGATAGGTCACAAATTTGTGATGTTGTAGAAAGAAGCATTCGCGTTTATACAGTGAATCCGAAAAGGATGAATTAGGCTGGCACGATTATAATTTTTGCATTTAGTGAATATTAGAGGCATCTGAATTAATTGTGACTAAGTGGTAATGAATAAGGGGTAATGACTAAGGGGTAATGACTAAGGGGTAATGACTAATTTGTAATGACTAAGGGGGTAATGACCAAGGGGTAATGACTAAGGAGAAATGACTAAGGGGTAATGACTATGAGGTAATGACAAAGGAGTAATGACTAAAAGGTAATGACATGAATTGACCTTCAAATGAATTGAAGGTAATGAATTGACCTTCAAAATTTTAATTGCTTCCATGTATCGGTAATTTTTATCAATAATAACGGTTTCTAGTCACTTGACAAGAAACTCTAGTCTTATAGGAACTCAACATCCTAGCTATGTTGAACCTATTTTATGTGATAACAATTAACATCATACATAGCAATCGTGGTGCCGAGATTAGTTTCGGTTCGGTGAACACTTACTGATACCGTGGCCAAGATGAAGAGATCCTGTTACATTAACTCGATTAATTAAATTGCTTCCATCACATGAAGAAAGGAACATGTATCATATTTACCTTCAAGTGTAGCAATGAATGTACGACATGTCCTTCAAGTCAACAAGGGAATGTGGAACTTTGAACATTATTCTAACCATGGGAATGATGTATTGTGAGGTAGGAATTAGAGCGTTTTTTTCTGAGAGAGATACAAATAAATATGTTTATTCTTCTTTATTTAGGATTATTTTCCGTTTCCTCCTGAAAGTAGAAAATACGTTTTGATGATTTATTCATAACGTAGACGGACCCATTATTTGGGTAACTATTTTCCTGCTATTACTGGGCCAACGGCACGTGTGGTATTTTTTAATCCATATTGAAATGTCTATGTATGAAGATGTTTGTTGAATATTATACACATTATATGAGCCTTTACTATAAAAAACTTGACATAATGAAATTCCCTTGAGTTTCTTGAAAAAAAACTGCGTGTGACTTCGGAAACATTCAATTTTTAGTCCAACGAACGCAATCGAACGAAAACTACGCGTCTTGAAACCGTTTGATGTCTCTAATCACTCGCTATACTCATGAACTTGAAATAATTGTCAATATTCATTTAAAGTTAAACATAGCAATCCGTCTCAGTATCTCACAACCGTAAAATTAACAGCGCGTCTAAACAAGGCACGTCTTCAGACGAGTTTGAACCAAGACACGTAATGCAGGAGGTTTCATCTGCCAATTCCGACTAACTTTTAGCACCAACACAATATTTGCGTGTCGTGCGGCGTTAAAAAAAAGAGGGAGCCCCAAGTTCTGAGGATAAACCTGTACGATAGTCCGAGACAATACCAAGCGCATGAAGAGTACGGGGGAATGGTAAAAAAGAGGATATTCTCCACTTAATATGCTATAAATCTGATTTCATTAAGATTAGATAAGATTGTGGGGCTCATCTCCGCCGGAGCTCCTCGTGAGCCGTAGTGAGCTCCCCCGTAGGGCGCGACGTTCATCAATTCTGATAGGTTTGCACTATAGTATGTTCGAAAAGAAAAAAAAATCGCAAATAAAAATTCTGTTGATTTTTTTATTGTTGTATATATATTTACGCTATTGCATAAGGGACTGATACTTTGTTATTTTATTACTTTTTGAATCGTTACCAATGATGACACCCAGATCTCTCTCTTCGGTCACGGGAATCGGTTTCTATCGGACATGGAATATTCGTGCATGGGGTTGTGATTACCTATTTGCATAACTTCACATTTGTCAGCATTACATGTCATATGCCACTTTTCTGACCAATGAAAATTTTTGTTCTAGTCTAATGGGATCTGCTGGCATTTATGTTCTGTTTGCACTTCTCCTCCTAGTCTGGAATCGTCGGCAGACTTGCTAATATTCGAAAGCACGTTTATACGCGATAGTTTGGAAATATCATGAAAAGGACTCGCCCTAGAACAGGTCCTTGAGTCACGCCGCTTGTTATATTACCAAAGCGGACGGAAGAGGCTATGTTAAGAACGATTGCTGAGTCTATCCGTGAGCCAGCATTTATACAGTTATTTAGCTCCCCGTGCTCGAAAATGTACTAAATAGGTATCTGTTAAGTATTTTATCGAAAGCTTTATTTAAATCAAGGTATATGATATCAATTTGCGATTTCACATCATAAAGTATTATGCTATTATTAAAAAGAAGCTGCTCATTCTTCAGTCAAGAACAGATGTTTCCAATGTCATGCTGAGAGTCTCTTATCAACATTTTTTTCTAAGAATGCTGTTATGTAATCCCTAA
>SDVV010016891.1:0-14120 GCA_016164225.1 Gammarus roeselii | reverse complement strand
ATTTGTGTTTCACCAAGCGTAATTTGTGTTTCACCAGCCTACGATCTGTCAATAAAAGCGAGGCTGTCACCACTGGCAAGGCTGTCACCACTGGCAAGGTTGTCACCACTGGCAAGGCAGTCACCACTGGCAAGGCTGTCACCACTGGCAAGGCTATCACCACTGGCAAGGCTGTCACCACTGGCAAGGCTGTCACCACTGGCGAGGCTGTCACCACTGGCGAGGCTGTCACCACTGGCAAGGCTGTCACCACTGGCAAGGTTGTCACCACTGGCAAGGCAGTCACCACTGGCAAGGCTGTCACCACTGGCAAGGCTATCACCACTGGCAAGGCTGTCACCACTGGCAAGGCTGTCACCACTGGCGAGGCTGTCACCACTGGCGAGGCTGTCACCACTGGCAAGGCTGTCACCACTGGCAAGGTTGTCACCACTGGCAAGGCAGTCACCACTGGCAAGGCTGTCACCACTGGCAAGGCTATCACCACTGGCAAGGCTGTCACCACTGGCAAGGCTGTCACCACTGGCGAGGCTGTCACCACTGGCGAGGCTGTCACCACTGGCAAGGCTGTCACCACTGGCAAGGTTGTCACCACTGGCAAGGCAGTCACCACTGGCAAGGCAGTCACCACTGGCAAGGCTGTCACCACTGGCAAGGCTGTCACCACTGGCAAGGCTGTCACCACTGGGCTCAGTGTTGGACTTGGACTCCAATTCTGTCATTGGTAGGTGAGGAATTCTCGATATCTCACCTACTCTCCAGTGTTACGTACGTTCTTCCATTGGATCCTAAATGCTCTCCTTGTAAACAATTCTTTGTCTAGCAAGCAAAATACAACTTGAATACATAAATTGAATGACATCGCAACACAAAATATTCTGTTTAGTTTCGGACAGTTGATACAATTTCAAACTGAAGAGATCGATGGGCGGCTTCCAGTTTTGACAGGTAAACTCGAAGTGAATGTTATTCATTGGGTTATTCCTCTCAATGACCTAGCTAATATTATGCTTTATCTTTTATAGCAGAAGTATATTTATCCAACTTTTGTACTCCAATATTGAATTATTCTGGTTGTCAATCATTAATAATTTCCTAGCAAGCATGAAGTTTGCAAATTATACATATGTATATGTACATCATGGTGTATTTTTAGTTCATGTATAATTTATGTCGTCTATTCACCCTTCCATTATTCACACAATATTTTAGACCCATCTTTATAATATGTTTGCGCATTTTGGTTTTCCAACCCCATGTTCTCGGGATTCCCTAACCCCAGGTATTCGCGATTTTCCCAACCCTATGTATTCGTAATTTCCCAGACCTATGTATTCGCGATTCGCGCACCCCTTGTATTCGTGATTTTTCCAACCTCATGTATTATTGATTTTCCAACGCCAGGCATTCGTAATTCAAACCTCAAAAGAGACGTAGGCTGTAAGATCATTGAATATAACTTTGTAAATTAGGATTTGTTTCATGAAATAAGAACCGGCGGCCCACTATTGATGAGCTACCACGAATTAAGAACCGGCGGCCCACTATTGATGAGCTACCACGAATTAAGAACCGGCGGCCCACTATTGATGAGCTACCATGAATTAAGAACCGGCGGCCCACTATTGATGAGCTTCCACGAATTAAGAACCGGCGGCCCACTATTGATGAGCTACCACGAATTAAGAACCGGCGGCCCACTATTGATGAGCTACCACGAATTAAGAACCGGCGGCCCACTATTGATGAGCTACCACGAATTAAGAACCGGCAGCCCACTATTGATGAGCTACCACGAATTCAAATTGAACTTTCGTTTACGTTAATTCATAGAGTGTGCATGATAATGATGTTAGATGTGTTATATTTAAAAATTGTGCGCCCATTGCCAGACGATGGAAATAAATAATTCAATAATAATAATAATCTTTGTAATCCAAACAAGATCTGAACGCTTCTACAGTCACGACCAATATTGACGAGTTACAGTGCGTGGTACAACAGCTGACCATCACGAACTCGCCAATTCACTCTCACTCCCCCACACCCCCCGCTGCGCTATCACCCGTACCCCGCCTCGGCTCCCGCCCCCACACCACACCCTCGCCCCCGATCCCGCACCTGCAATCGCACCCGAACTAGCTCCCGCTTCCGCATTCGCTCAACCCCGCCCTCGTCCCATCCCCCCCACCTCCCTCGCTCTTCATCGCCTCCGACCCAGTCGCAGCATCCTCTTCTACCCCCTTCTCCGCCACAATCCTGCCCCGGCCTCGCCCCGCCTCCGCCTCACGCGACTCACCTGACGGCAGTGAGGCGCTGCGGCGCCCCCTTCCTAGAGCCCTTCCGCTCCCCACGGCCTCCCTTGGAGATGGCGGCACCCCCTCTCTCTCTGTGAGGGGTAAGAAGCGGTAATGACCGAGCACGAGCCTACGCCATTAGAAGGGCTTACAGTCAGGTGGATGGCAGCCTACGCCATTAGAAGGGCTTACAGTGAGGTGGATGGCAGCCCTCGCCATTAGAAGGACTTACCGTGAGGTGGATGGGAGCCCACGTCATTAGAAGGGCTCACAGTGAGGTGGATGTCAACCCACGCCATTAGAAGGGCTTACAGTGAGGTGGATGGCAGCCCACGCCATTAGGAGGGCTTACAGTGAGGTGGATGGCAGCCCTCGCCATTAGAAGGGCTTACAGTGAGGTGGATGGCAGCCCTCGCCATTAGAAGGGCTTACAGTGAGGTGGGTAGCAGCCCACGCCATTAGAAGGGCTTACAGTAAGGTTGATGGCAGCCCTCGACATTAGAAAGGCTTACAGTGAGGTGGATGGCAGCCTCGCTATTAGAAGGGCTTACAGTGAAGTGGACGGCAGCCCACGTCATTAGAAGGGATTACAGTGAGGTGGATGGCAGCCCTCGCCATTAGAAGGGCTTACAGTGAGGTGGATGGCAGCCCTCGCCATTCGAAGGGCTTACAGTGAGGTGGATGGCAGCCCACGTCATTAGAAGGGCTTACAGTGAGGTGGATGGCAGCCCTCGCCATTAGAAGGGCTTACAGTGAGGTGGATGGCAGCCAGCCCTCGCCATTAGAAGGGCTTGCAGTGAGGTGGATGGCAGCCAGCCCTCGTCATTAGACGGGCTTACAGTGAGGTGGATGGCAGCCCTCGCCAATAGAAGGGCTTACAGTGAGGTGGATGGTAGCCCTCGCCATTAGAAGGGCTTACAGTGAGGTGGATGGCAGCCCTCGCCATTAGAAGGGCTTACAGTGAGGGGGATGGCAGCCCTCGCCATTAGAAGGGCTTACAGTGAGGGGGATGGCAGCCCTCGCCATTAGAAGGGCTTACAGCGAGGTGGATGACAGCCCTCGCCATTAGAAGGGCTTACAGTGAGATGGATGGCAGCCCTCGCCATTAGAAGGGCTTACAGTGAGGTGGATGGCAGCCCTCGCCATTAGAAGGGCTTACAGTGAGGTGGATGGCAGCCCACGCCATTAGAAGGGCTTACAGTGAGGTGGATGGCAGCCCTCGCCATTAGAAGGGCTTACAGTGAGGTGGATGGCAGCCCTCGCCATTAGAAGGGCTTACAGTGAGGTAGATGGCAGCCCTTGCCATTAGAATGGCTTACAGTGAGGTGGATGGCAGCCCACGCCATTTGAAGGGCTTACAGTGAGGGGGATGGCAGCTCAAATTGATGCACTGACAACAGCTCATTTCTCAATTATTCTACTCACTGTTGACAAAACTCGACAATCTTCTTGATGAAGGCACCCTAACTCGACAATCTCGTCTTCAAAAACACACTCGATCCTCTCGACGTTAGACTACCTTAAAAATCTCTTTGTTGTAGAAAGACTTACTCGACAATCTATGTGCCGTAGACACCGTCAATCTCCTTTATGTTCTAACTGAGTACCCTTGATATAGGCACGTACTCAGCAATCTCTTTGTCGTAGACACGCTACATCTCGCCGTTGTTTGAACCCCTCAACAATCCCTTTGTTGTGGACGGTCAATCTCCTAGGCATGCGCACTCACTTGATACTCTCCTTTTGTAGACACACTCATTCTCTCCGATGCAGGCACTTTTACTCGACAATTTTCTGACTGTAGACACACCCAAATTTTAATTTTGTTGATACACTAAATCACTTCGATGTCGGCGCACTCAGTCGATGATTTATTTGCTGCATTTACAATCAATCTGCTCCATGTAGGTACACCAAATGAACAATTTCCTTGTTGTAGACACGCACAAACTCCTCGTTTAGGCGCTCACTCAACAATCTCCTTGTTGTAAACACACTAAGTCGTTTCGATTTAGGTCCACTCACTCGATAATCTCCTTGTTGAACACAAACTCAACCTTCTCAGTGTTGAACAACTCTAGTCTCCATGTTGTAGGCTTACTCACTCGATAATCTCCTTGTTGTAGACACATTCAATCTCCTCGATGTAGGCCTTGGGGCAGATTGCTTGCCCCTGCGCCGCGATGTCATCAATCATCTCATAGTCACCGTCCTCTTCGTGGGGGTGACTCGTGTTGAACCACTCCGTCCAGAACGGCTGGAAGCAGTCCGGCAGGGGGGGCAGGGGGGAGGTGGTAGAGGGAGACACTGGCGGAGATAGAGAGAGAAGTAAGGATGGGGTGAACGCATGGTAAGGATCATTACCCCAATCTCGAGGATGACCCTATGAATGAGAATTTGAACCCCCCCGTTATTGAACTAAGTAAACAAAATGTCGAAACGCCGAGAGAACGTACGGTATACTCAAAGCCATGTGCTGGTGCATGTGGCTCATGTTACCTATTGATACAGCCGCCAAGAGAACGTACGGTATACACAGAGCCATGTGCTGGTGCATGTGGCTCATGTTACCTATTGATACAGAAGCCGAAAGAGCGTACGGTATACACAAAGCCATGTGCTGGTGCATGTGGCTCATGTTACCTATTGATACAGAAGCCGAAAGAGCGTACGGTATACACAAAGTCATGTGCTGGTGCATGTGGCTCATGTTACCTATTGATACAGCAGCCAAGAGAGCGTACGGTATACACAAAGCCCTGTGCTGGTGCATGTGGCTCATGTTACCTATTGATACAGCAGCCGAAAGAACGTACGGTATACACAAAGTCATGTGCTGGTGCATGTGGCTCATGTTACCTATTGATACAGCAGCCAAGAGAGCGTACGGTATACACAAAGCCATGTGCTGGTGCATGTGGCTCATGTTACCTATTGATACAGAAGTGTAGTTTAAGTCAGCGCTAAAACAATGGAGCAGAAAAGCTTAGAAACATATTATCGTAAGTTTCCATCTAGAAACTTTGGTCGCATCCTATTGCTACATGATGCGACAAAACTTTTGTAGCATCCTATTGCTACAAGATGCGATAAAATGTTTGTCGCATCCTATTGCTATATGATGCAACAGAAGTTTTGTCGCATCCTATTGTTATATGATGCAACAGAAGTTTTGTCCCATCCTATTGCTATATGATGCGACAGAAGTTTTGTCATATCCTATTGCTATATGATGCGACAGAAGTTCTGTCGCATCCTATTGCTATATGATGCGACAGAAGTTTTGTCGTATCCTATTGCTATAAGATACGACAGAAGTATTGTCGCATCCTATTGCTATATGATACGACAGAAGTTTTGTCGCATCCTATTGCTATACGTTGTAAGATAAGCAAGCACTTGCTGGCTCTGCTTTACGGGGAAACCTCATGCTTCCAAATATGTTTCCATGGCCGTCGGTAGGAATGTCATGTACTCAGCTCAGCATCTGCTGTCCAAGCCGCGTCAAGTGTTGAATGTTACCCTGTTATTGGTAGATTGGCAAATCATTACTTCTAATACCCTCCAAATCGATAAATGCAATCTTCGGTGAAGGGCCCAATATCAGAGAAGGGCTCTTCACTAATGCCCTTCACTAACGTTTGTCATTCATGTTCTTCACTGCTGCCCTTCGCTAATGCTCTTCAGCTCCTGGGCGTCACTGATGCCCTTCACTCATGTGCTCACTAATGTACTCACAAATGCTCTTCACCACTACCATTCGCTAATGCCCTTCACAACGGCTCTTCAGTAATGCCCGTCGTTAATGTCGGTCACTAATCCCCATTTCATTCATGTCATCCATTTGTATCTTTCAAGAACGCCCTTCACCAATGCCCTTCACTAATGTCCTTCACTAACGCCATTCACTAATGTTCCACACTAATGTCCTTTACTAATGCCCTTCACCAATGTTATTCACTATGCCCTTCACTGCTTCTCTTCACTAATGCCCTCCACAAATGCCCTTCAGTGATACCCTTCACTACTGCCCTTCACAAATGCCCTTCACTGCTTCTCTTCACTAATGTCATTCCCTAATGCCCTTCATTGATGCCCTTCACTACTTCTCTTCGCAAATTCCCTTCACTCTTGCCCTTCACCAATGCTATCCACCTATTCCACCCAGCCATGCCCGTAACTCAGCAGGCATTACTTGGCAGTACAGTTGAAGGGATCGATTCATGTACCGCCTGCTCTGCCCGCATCTCATTTAACCAAGAGATGTATGTCCCTCTTACCCCAGCGTTCCCGGGTATTTACTTACGGTGTTTCAAACCCAGCTTTAGACTACACCAACCAGTTTTATACTCGTACATTTCTCGTCTTCTCTCTTAGTTTGAAGTTAATAGGAATCGAACAGTGATTTACAAATAGTTCAGCAGCCGAGTGTCGTCGCCCTGACGCTAGGACGGTACAAGCTACGCTGTGACCAGGTGGGAACTACTCTGTGACCCGCTGCACAGTGACTAAGCTCCAGAACATTAGCCGTCTCGTTAGTATGTCTATGAACATATATGTAGAGTTGCGGTTTATGGTAACTTACTTCAGGGGGTCAGGGTACAAGCATCCAATGGGAGCTCGTCCAGACGAACGCCTAACTGTCTCATGTTTGTCCAAACGAACGCCTAACTGTCTCATGTTTGTCCAGACGAGCGCCTAACCGTCTCATGTTTGTCCAGACGAACGCCTAACTGTCTCATGTTTGTCCAGACGAACGCCTAACTGTCTCATGTTTGTCCAGACGAGCGCCTAACCGTCTCATGTTTGTCCAGACGAACGCCTAACTGTCCCATGTTTGTCCAGGCGAACGCCTAACCGGCTCATGTTTGTCCAGACGAACGCCTAACTGTCTCATGTTTGTCCAGACGAACGCCTAACTGTCTCATGTTTGTCCAAACGAACGCCTAACTGTCTCATGTTTGTCCAAACGAACGCCTAACTGTCTCATGTTTGTCCAGACGAACGCCTAACTGTCTCATGTTTGTCCAGACGAACGCCTAACCGTCTCATGTTTGTCCAGACGAACACCTAACTGTCTCATGTTTGTACAAACACATGCAAAAAAATCGACCACCGTCAGCCAATAGTGTCAACAGCCTATCTTCTAGTTGCTTTGAAAGTGGCAATCATTACAATCCACCTTGAGGAAAAAGAATGTTGGTAATGAGAACGCATAGCAGCTTGACTATTACACGTGATGGTGCATGTTTGAAGAGAGATACTTGAAACACTCTATTACCACATCTGTTTAAAAAATTGTTTTGCAAGTGAGCATCAACCGAACATAATATAAATCTGATTACATGTTTAGTAAGATTATAAACAAATTTTAAACACAGAAACAGAATGTGGACCCGGAGAAGCAAAATGCTTCAAGGGCAACCTACCTAAACCTAAACCTATCCTAACAGTGACCTAACTTGAGTAGTATGCCACAAAATAGTTGAGAAAAGTATTGAAAAAAACTTTAATATTGATGGAAACTGAATTCAAGATAAATTGTTCACAATGAATATGATAAGAAAAAATTCGACAACTGTATTAATAATGTGAAAAAAATTGTTGTTTGAGTTTGGATTTAAAAGTAAATAATGAAGTTGAAGATTTTATTACATTTGGAATGGAATTCCACAATTTGACACCATGAGAGACAATGGAGAATTGCGATTTGGCTTTACTAAAGCTTGTTATATTGAATGACTCTCGATTTCTTGTTGAGTACAAATGTACATCAGACTGGTGCAGTAAATGTTCCAGGAGATGCCTATCGTGGTCAAGGTGAACAGTGTTGACGTATAGACAAGTATTTGGGAGCTATTGAGATCCTCAATCTTAAGAATATTCATCGATGCCAAGACTATGTACAGTCGCGAGCGAAAAATCGTTTATGGCTAGTGTGTAACCGGAAAAACAAATTCGACTTCTCCTGCAAGAAATTTAACTTCGTAGAGAAATTTCTTACGGTACTATGTGAGGACAAAGCTTCTTATTGGGTAATAATAATAATCAAATTTCCAATAAGTTCATATACAGAGCGGAAAATGGACGTTGAAGATTTTACTAAGTTTCAAATCATAAACGAATTTTCGCTCGCTACTGTACATCATACCACTGTTCAACGAACTATACCATAGTAATCGCCTACGTCCTCTTCTATCTCATAGCAGGAGGACATTATTAATAGCCTTTGCTTGGGAAGTTGCCCTTTGGCCTCTAGTTAAAGAGTATTTCTAAAAAGGGCATCCTAGCAACAAGGGACCGGCCTCACCTCTCAGCGGGGCGGTGGTGGTAGTGAACACGCCCGCATACGTCGTGTCGGGGACGTCGCACACGCAGAAGAAACGTACCTTGTAGTCCTGGAGGAAACAAAGCACCAATCAGAACTCTGATGCGAGTTCATCAAGTAACAGAATATAATGAATTAGCTAACTACCATTTATGTTTTCCCAGGACTTTTGATGCCATCATAAATATACCATTACTTGACTAAGACCTTTTGATGCAATCATAGGTATGCCATTACTTGACTAGACCTTATGATGCCAACATAGGTATACCTTTACTTGACTAAGACCTTTTGATGCAAACACAAGTATACCATTACATGACTAAGACCTTATGATGACAACAAAAGGATACCATTACTCGACTAAGACCTTATGATGCCAACATAAGTATACCATTACTTGATTAAGACCCTATGATGCCAGCATAAGTATACCATTACTTGACTAAGACCTTATGATGCCAACATAAGTATACCATTACTTGACTAAGACCTTCTGATACAACATAAGTATACCATTACATGACTAAGACCTTATGATGCAACATAAGTATACCATTACTTGACGAAGACCCTATGATGCAACATAAGTATACCAATAATTGACTAAGACCTTATGACGCCAACATAAGCATAGCATTATTTGACTAAGATCTTCTGATGCCAACAAAAGTATACCATTACTTGACTAAGACCTTCTGATGCCAACAAATAAACAGCATTACTTGAAATGCAATACTTAAGTCGCTGCAATTGACTAAGACCTTATGATGCCAAAAAAGTACAGCATTACTTGAAATGCAATACTTAAGTCGCTGCAATTGAACATTGCATTCAAATAATCTGTTCCAAAGGTTGTCAAAAATTGGGTAATCTTCAACTTGCGATTAAACATTAGCTACTCAGACAGCCTCACATTAAACATCAGCTACTCAGACAGCCTCACATTAAACATCAGCTACTCAGACAGCCTCACATTAAACATCAGCTACTCAGACAGACTCACATTAAACATCAGCTACTCAGACAGCCTCACATTAAACATCAGCTACTCAGACAGACTCACATTAAACATCAGCTTCTCAGACAGCCTCACATTAAACATCAGCTACTCAGAAAGCCTCACATCAAACATCAGCTACTCAGACAGCCTCGCATTAAACATCAGCTACTCATGCAGCCTCACATTCAACATCAGCTACTCAGACAGCCTCACATTGAACATTAGCTGCTCAGACAACCTCACATTGAGCATCAGCTACTCGGACAGCTTCACATTAAACATCAGCTACTCATGCAGCCTCACATTCAACATCAGCTACTCAGACAGTCTCACATTAAACATCAGCACTTAGACAGCCTCACTTAAACATCAGCTACGCAGGCAGCCTCCCATTAAACATCATCAACTTAGACAGCCTCACATTAAACATCAGCTACTCATGCAGCCTCACATCAAACATCAGCTACTCAGGCAGCCTCATATTAAACATCAGCTACTCAGGCAGCCTCCCATTAAACATCATCTTCTTAGGCAGGCTCACGTTAAACATCGTCTAATCAGAGCTGATGTTTAATGGGAGGCTGCCTGAGTAGCTGATGTTTAAAGTGAGGCAGTCTGATTAGCTGATGTTTAATGTGAGGCCGAGCTAATCAGACAGCCTCCCATTAAACATCAGCTGATCAGACAGCCTCACATTAAACATCAGCTACTCAGATAGCCTCACATTAAACATCAGCTACTCAGGCAGCTTCACATTAAACATCAACTTCTCAGGCAGCCTCCCATTAAACATCAGCTCTTCAGGCAGCCTCCCACTAAACATCAGCTACTCAGGCAGACTCACATTAAACATCAGCTACTCAGGCAGCTTCACATTAAACATCAGCTACTCAGTCAGCCTCCAATTAAACATCATCTACTCAGACAGCCTCACATTAAACATCAGCTACTCATGCAGCGTCACATTAAACATCAGCTACTCAGGCAGCCTCACATTAAACATCAGCTACTTCGGCAGCCTCCCATTAAACATCATCTACTCAGGCAGCCTCACGTTAAACATCATCTAATCAGACAGCCTCACATTTAACATCAGCTAATCATACAGCCTCACATTAAACATCAGCTACTCATGCAACCTCCCATTAAACATCAGCTAATCAGACAGCCTCGCATTAAACATCAGCTACTCAGGCAGCTTCCCATTAATTATCAACTAATCAGACAGCCTCCCATTAAACATCAGCTAATCAGACAGCCTCACATTAAACATCATCTACTCAGACAGCCTCACATTAAACATCAGCTACTCAGGCAGCCTCACATTAAACATCAGCTACTCAGGCAGCCTTCCATTGAACATCAGCTACTCAGGCAGCCTCACATTAAACATCAGCAACTCAGGCAGCCTCCCATTAAACATCAGCTACTCAGGCAGCCTCACAATTCTTTCATTGGAACCCTCCAACTTGCCAGACAAATATTCTGCTCGTAAAGCTGGCCCAAAGATCTCGAGGAAACGGTTGTAACGACCGGAAGCGTCAACACAACACTTAGCCTCTACAGCCTTCCCATAGTCATCATCATCCTCATGATCACCAGGTGTCCTCTGAGATTAGCTAGAAAATGTAGGACAGTTAATCCCATCAGATCATCGATAACAGCAGACTTCATTTGGAGCAACTCAAATTTAAATATGCCTTAAACTAACCTTATCCGAACAGGGTAAAATTACATTCAAGAACCTCATACCACCTAATTCAGCATTTTTTTCTGGTGTGACATCCCCAAAGATCCAGCCTACTGCTTCCTTCTTGACGAGATCCAATTCATGGACCTCTCCAAAAATTAGTCATACAACACATCAAGTTGCCTCCCTACTCAGCAAGTTATCCACCAATGCATCAAATCACCCAATTCACCAAACATTCACCTTGTCATCAAGTTGTCTTCTAACTTCCTAACACAACCCCCAACCCACCACGCCGTTCCAACTCACTAAGTTATTTTCCAGCTCGCCAAGTCGTCTCTCAACTCACAAAACGTCCTCCAACTCACCAAATCGTTCCCCACCTCACCGTATCTTCCTTCAACTCTTCAAGTCTTCTCCCGACTCATTAAGTCGTCTCCAACTCCCCAGGTCGTCCCCCAACTCACCAAATCGATCCTGAACTCACCAAGCAGCTGCCAAGGTTCCTGTCGTTGCGGCACTGTAGGCCTACAGACGAAGAACACTCTACGTTCTGCCCGGCCTGTAGCGCTGTTTGGTTACCTGGATGAGAGGTTATACCACACAGTTTTAGTTAGGCCAAGCATGTAGTAAACAAAGATACATGAAGCCGAGACCGGTAAAATATTTTGAGTTGAGCCTATATTTTGACATAAGCCTTTCAATAGCAATAACCAGTTAACAATTGTTCAAAGCAAAGCCTGTCGAAGACTTCAACAATGACGTCACAAAGGTAGTCTAAAAGTAGACAAAAAAAATAATTCAAAGCTTCGGAATCTTTATAGGAATAGCACTGTTTTTAAATTGTATTTTTAGATTATGTTTATGATATTATTAGAGCTAGGCTCATTTGCCCTTGATCCGGGACACCCCTCGGCATCTTGAACCGTCACTGCCCTAAAGGACGTCAGATCCTCTCAACCTCAAAGCTAGGCTCCTTTGCCCTTGATCCGGGCCTCCCCTCATCATCTTAAGCCGTCACTGCCCTGAGGACGTCAAAGCCTCTCAACCTCAAAGCTAGGCTCCTTTGCCCTTGATCCGGGCCTTCCCTCGTCATCTTAAGCCGTCACTGCCCTGAGGACGTCAAAGCCTCTCAACCTCAAAGTTTTAAAAGCGTCGCTAGGACTTCGTATGCAAATCTAAATCATCCAAACAGACTTCATCAACGCTGATCCGTCAGACTACTCGAAGAAGCCTCTTCCAACGAATCCGATGAACAAAGCCACACAACTTATTCTCCTTCTCGTATCCTCCTCCAGAACCCAAGACTCAACAAACGGGCTCTTCAATGAGCCTGCAACCTTATCATTTAAGAACAAGAAATTAAACATTATAGGACGAGTCAGGCACGCTGTAGGGGCGGAATATATTTCCATTCTGAGGCCAATATATTTGAGACCTGAGGCATCTACATTAGATTTCTGAGGCCAATATATTTGATTTCAGAGACTAATATATTTGAGTTCTGAGACAAATATATTTGAGACCTGAGGCATATACATTAGAATTCTGAGGCCAATATATTTGAGTTTTGCAGCCAATATATTTGAGTTCTGAAGCTAATATAATTGAGTTCTTTAACCAATATATTTGAGTTCTGAGGCCAATATATTTGAAATCTGAGGATAATACATTAGAGTTTTGATGCCAACATATTTGTGTTTTGAGGCCAATATATTTGAGTTCTGAGGCTAGTATAAAAGAGATCTGAGGCCAATATATTTTAGTTCTGATGCCAATATGTTTGAGTTCTGAGACCAATTTTTTGAGTTCTGCGCCAAAGATCATTGGTCATTCAACAGCTGTTATCACAGTCGAAGACAAACGAAGAACTCGTGGGAGTGAATACCAAAAGCAGGGAGAGGCAACACAGTGAGAATAAGTCCTTATGAGAGACTTCTCACCAGCTCTATTAAGAGGCCAAACACGGGCCTGCTAAGGCAGGCACTCGTGGTGCAGGAGAGGCCAAACACGGACACGCTAAGGCAGGCACTCGTGGTGCAGGAGAGGCCAAACACGGACACGCTAAGGCAGGCACTCGTGGTGCAGGAGAGGCCAAACACGGACACGCTAAGGCTACGATGTTGCTTAGTAAAACACTGTGTTTAGTCTCCAACGATATTGCTTAGTAACACACTGTGTTTAATCTCCTACGATGTAACTTAGTAACACACTGTGTTTAATCTCCGACGGTGTTGCTTAGTAACACACTGTGTTTCCTCTCCTACGATGTAGCTTATTAACACACTGTGTTTCATCTCTAACGATGTTGCTTAGTAACTCATTGTATTTAATCTCCAACGATGTAGTTTAGTAACACACTGTGTTTAATCTCCTACGATGTAACTTAGTAACACACTGTGTTTAATCTCCTACGGTGTTGCTTAGTAACACACTGTGTTTCCTCTCCTACGATGTAGCTTAGTAACACACTGCGTTTAATCTCCTACGATGTAGCTTAGTAACACACTGTGTTTAATCTCCTACGATGTAGCTTAGTAACACACTGTGTTTAATCTCCTACGATGTAGCTTAGTAAAACACTGTGTTTAATCTCCTACGATGTAGCTTAGTAACACACTGTGTTTAATCTCCTACGATGTAGCTTAGTAACACACTGTGTTTAATCTCCTACGATGTAGCTTAGTAACACACTGTGTTTAATCTCCTACGATGTAGCTTAGTAACACACTGTGTTTAATCTCCTACGATGTAGCTTAGTAACGCACTGCGTTTAATCTCCTACAATGTAGCTTAGTAACA